>ML208300.1:16220-78733 GCA_004369065.1 Pluteus cervinus | reverse complement strand
TGAGGCCGAGGGCTGTGGGTGACTGTGGGTCCTCTCACAACACGCTTCCCACAATCACTACAATATGTTCCCAATGGCTGGGTTGGACGACCTCAATGAAGACGTTCTACTCCATATAGTCTCATTCCACGACAAATGGGAGTTCTGGGACAAAATTCCGTTTGTTCTCTCCCGAACATCGAAACCTCTGCGGGAAATCTTCTTCGCTCGTGTGTGGCGCGATTGCACATGGTCCACTTGGGACTACTGCTCGAAGAAGTTGAAATTGCTACCTGACCATGTAACCCCATGGATCAAGTGCGTATCATCTCAATCTTGCTCATCTTACTCCGTTTTGACAAAACCCTAAGGCATCTTACCGTTCGATGGCCCGTTAATATCAACGAGCAAGATCGCGATACATATGAGCTACCAATCGGGGGAGTAACTCAACTATGGCCAATCTTGGCACAATTCCAGAACGTGACTACGCTCACCATGTTGTTTATGGATATGAAATATTGGGCCGCACTTAGCTCAACATGCACCTCCCTCCCCTCTCTAATTTCGCTCACTATCAAACCGTTGACCATATGGCCGAACAAGACGCGTCCATTGACTCGCCCAACCGGGATAGCCAACCTAAAGGAATTTCGAGTCTTGTTGCCGGCGGGTAGCCCAAGTCGTTGGGCACAGTCAGCGAGACGAGAAGCTGCCAGTGCTGCGGATGAAGGCGCTGTGATATCCTCGTTGATTATGCCCAGTATTCCAACCTTGGAGCTACTGGAACTAGACGGCGAGCACCTCCCTTATCTACGGATCAACGCAACGGCACAGTGCTCAAAACTTCGCCACATCAAACTCTGTAACCTGCAACCTGTTCTCGCCGATGGTGCGGTCCTCCTTGATTACTTTCCCGATGCACCCCTACTTGAGGAACTCGAACTCTTTCTTCACCGTCTGCAGGGGGAGTCGCCGATTTCTCTGGCATCACGCATGGAACGACCTGACCAGCTATTTCCATTCCTCCATACAATTAAGCTCTACAATCCTGGCACATCAGATCGGTTCCTCCGGTCACTGCCAGCTAATCTCACCCACCTCGAGCTTACTAGCTCCCCGTTTCCAGTAATACGTCCATTCGATCGACACGCCGGTCGGGGTGCTCCCACACCATATTATGCTCCTGGAATCCAGGCCACGCGCTACACCACACCAGAAACAATTGCATACCTTCAGGGACAGATCTACCCTAATTTATTGGTGCTGAAGCTTGCGCTACGCCATACCGAAGAAGGCCCCCTTACAAAGGAGTTTGCAAATATCTTGGTCGAAGCATGTCCCCAGATGGCGACGTTACTAATTCACACATCATGTCCAAGTCGCTCAAATGCGTCAGTTCTTGTGGTAAGTCGTATTTTGAATCAATCCAACACAGCTCACCAGGTTCAGGGAGATTTTGCTTCTGGCCTTGAGCGATGCACGACACTAAAATTTTTATATGCAATGGTTGAATGGGCTGAATTTGAAAATTTTTCACTCTCGGATGATGAATCAGATGGATCTTGGCGTAAATTTTTCATGAATCATGCCCGACTGATTGCCCAAAAATTGCCAGGTTTGAGAGAAGTGGCATTCTTAGAAGTTCGAACCGCGAGGTCTGGGTATTTTCTGTATTCAACAGCTAATGGAGAGATCGAAAAGCTCAAAACCGGGTAAGTCCACGGGAGATTAATGACCAAGAAACTGAAATATCATTTGAAGAACCCTAAACCTAGTCCAACCTTTTGCGAACACGAGCAATTGGAAATCGGATCCATCGGACTGGTGGTATGATCCAAATTCATAAACTGGCGGTGCAGTGTACATAGAAAATGAAAGATTTTTGTACAGCAAATGTAAACGTTAAATACGCACAATACTTGTATTAGCCAATCCTCGAGATGGAGGTATATGAAAGGCTGCACAGGTGCTAGAGCATGGAAGCCGGGCCAGATAGAGAGTCTGACAGACACGGGCGGGCAGAGGTAATGGTATAACCAATGTATAATGCAAAGAAAATCAACAAGCCTGGCTCCGGTAATCCTAAGGGGCAACCTGTTGGTGAGGCCGTGTTGCGCTAGACACTGTAGTACACCATGGTGATGGGAAGCAATGCAGCAGAAAACGCTGCTTTCAGAAACATTCGACAGGCTAAGAACCCACGACATCCAGCATACTCAAACAGAACTACCAGCTTCCACACGAGCCCAAGTCACATCCCCAGACAATTGTAAGCAAAGTAATCATCCAGTACCTTCTTAAGCTTGTCAGCAACCCCGCGTCGACGGGGTTGGTCATATCCAACGAGTCTGCCATATCAGATTGTGCGTGTACCACCCGCAGAGCATTCTGGACGCATATTAGATGGTTCAATGGCAACGGGTGGAGACAAAAAACAAACCATGACAGAGTTAACCAGTGCGTTCGCGTCCTCGCCACCTGCGGGACATTCACTTCCGACCAGTTTGACGCCATCACCTTCGATTAGCCCTTTGGTGACGGCTTCCTTGCCTAATACACCGACCAAACCATGAATAGCGCCCTCTCTGGTACCTTTGCTCTTTCCGGGTGCGGTGGGCGCTAGGAGGAGCGTCTTGATGATTCTGGGGGATAGCGAAGGGTATGTCACTGAACGCTGGATGAGAGGTTCAACATTCAAATGTTTCGAACCCACAATGCCTAGTTACCTAACCTGTTCGTTTTCATGCGCCTTCCACCTTGACTGTCTTGAAGACCCTGGCTGAGAAGATTTCGTCGTCATCTCCGACGTGTAAAATTGGAATTAAAAGTCTAGGTCAAAATCTTCATAAGGTGGTGTAGCTCGTAAGAGAGCTTTGGCAGACGTAGTGGCGGATGCGAGAAGCTTCAAGGAGGACTCAACAGACTGCGGCCCGAGAAGCCCGCGACCCACGTGATCAGTTCCTGGTAGTCAGACCGGTGTTGCCAGTGCACTCGAAGCTCCCTGCCAGTGGTCCGTGGACGTTCGTTGAGCGTGATGGCAAGACCAGGTGTTTTTGAAAACAACGGCCTAAACTCTCTCCAATTGTGAGTTCCCAGTCTTTCACCATGGACATGCGGCTAAATTCATCTCTCAGTTTGCAAGAAACTGGCTGACACTCTCCAGCCTTGCTATCGTCCCTTTGGCGTCCATTTTAAACGCACCGTTTGGACGTTGTACGCCGTCGGGTGGCAGTATATTCCTCGTCGGCGTGATAAAATCATGGATACTCATGGAATTGGTATCCCCAATCATGTTCTTCAAGTCGCCGCTCTCATACTATCACCTCGCTTACCTGCACCTATTTCACCCCAAGCTATTCTGGCGTCGCCCACTATGCCAACCGTGCCATCATAAGCCCTCTCGGAACATCCAGGTCCAAGTTGCACGTAATCGTCTAATGTCGGCGGTTGGGTTCAACCTCCTGAGCGGATCGATGATGGGTCATGCCTGTCCTCACTCTTAGCGAGGATTTTCCCCAAAAACAGCGTTTCCACGAACCAGCCTCTGGGTTGGCTTGTTGTTATGGGCTGTTGGTTTCGCCGGGAACATCATCCACGACGAAGTTCCGTTGGATATTAGGAGGAAGGCAAAGGTCGGGAAAGGGAAGGGGAAGTCAAAGACTGATGAAGACGACGGGAAGAAAGCGAAGAACGGGTGGAAGCCTTCGCGCGAACGGCCAAAGGGCGAACACATCAAGGCTGGGTATACGATTACATCTCGTACCCCAACACTTCTGCGAGTGAGTGGAGTGGTACGGCTTTGCGTTAGCCGCTTCTCCCTTGCCCTTCAATTTGCCAGCCGTCACCACACCGCTGCCTTCTCCACTCGTAAAACCCATCGACTTCGTCCTCGCTCTCGGGCCAGTCTATCCGTCGTCCTCAGTGGGTTATGGCAACTCCGCTTATTCGTCTTGTCCCCCGCATTTGTTGGGTTGTGAATGGCATCAATTCGCCTACATACCTCTGGGGACAAACATTGACGCCACCGCACGTCTTCTTCATGACAGAAGCGACCATGTTCCCGCAAGCATGGAGCGGGCACAAGTGGTATAAACAAGTCCTCCGAAGTTCAAAGAATCATACCCAAAAAGTCGAAGGGTCATTATCCCCTGGATTTTGTAGATTCTCTTTGTATCTCGAACTGTTGTAGCCGTGAACGCATTTACATTTACTCCGTTCGAGTGGGATTTATCCACAGCTCCCAAGTCAGGTGTATAGCGCTCTTTGAAAAATCCCACCTTGTGACAGCTCGTGACGGCCACGTCGAACGGGCACGACTCCTACCACAACAGCCATAGATGTCTTCCATCGTCAGATTCAACGACCTCAACGAGGATATTCTCCTTCACATCGTCTCGTTCGATAGAGAGCGGGCGAAGACGTCGTCTGCTCTATCCCGGACTTCAAAGCATCTTCGAGATGCCTTCTTCCTTCGCGTGTGGCGAGATTGTAGCTGGCCTTCCTCAGGGCGCTTGGACGATCCCAGACCGTTACCCGGACATGTACTCCCGTATATTCAGTGCGTAATATCCCGTAAAAGTCTGGCTTTTTGTTGACAGGGCCACTAGACGCCTCACAATCTCATGGCCCGGAGACTCCCAGCTATGGCCAATCTCGGAGGAATGCTGCAACCTGACGGTTCTCGTCATGTTACAAATGGATATGCGATACAGTGCAGCCTTGGCATCAGCATGCACTACCTTGCCCTCTCTGACCTCACTCTCAATCCAGCCGTTGACGGTGTGGCAGAAGGAAATGGGTCGACTGGTGGTCCCGACCATAGGGATAGCCAACCTGAAGGAATTCCAAGTCTTCTTACCACACGATAGCCGGAGTAAATGTGCACGATCATCACGGCGGGAGGCCAGTTGTGCTGCAGCCGAAGCAAGTGTAATATCAACACTCATCGTACCAAGTCAGACAACCTTACACCTTCTTGAACTTGATGGGGAACACCTTCCATATCTACACCTCAGAGGGCCATTCCCAAAACTTTGCCACATAAAACTCTGTAACTTGGAACCTTTGCTCACTGATGGCACAGCACTTCTCGACCACCTTCCTGATGCACCTCTGCTAAAGGATCTTGAGCTCTTTCTCCATCACTTGTTGGGGGAACCACCAGTTAAATTGGCATCACAAACAAAACAACTTGCTCAACTCTTTCCACACCTCCAGCAGATCAAGCTCTACAATTCTAGCATATCTGATATGCTCTTCCAATCACTTCCCAGTGGTATCACCCACATTGAAGTTATTACTACACCATTTCCAATGACATCTCCATCCCTTGGTCCAGGGTTTCTCCGTGGTGTTTTGTCAGATGATGTTGGGATCTGCCAGATGCAATACACCATGCCTGAGATGCTGTCATGGCTTCAGAGACAAGTGTACCCTGCTTTGTCTGTCTTAAAACTTACAATCAACCAAACAGCAGAGGGGCCCCTTTCAAAAAGCTTTGCAAACATCCTGGTTGGAGCATGTCCCCAGCTTGAGCAATTCCTTATCCACACCTCTTTTCCACATTGCTCTAATGCACTAGCTCTTTTGGTATGTCACATACCAATACTGGGCTTATCAATAGGGCTTATCAATAGACAGGATAACTTTGCTGCTGGTTTTGCTCAAAGCATGACTTTGAAATCCTTATATATTATGGCTGAATGGGCAGAGTTTGAACTTGAGCATCAGGCTGAGTACTGGCCTCAGTTTTTCTCAGATTGTGCCTGTAGAGTTGCTCAAAGATTGCCACAATTACGAGAAGTGGCATTTTTGAAAGTTTATCTGCTTGAATGTGGGTATTATTGGTACTTATCAGATGGTGGAGAAATAAAAGGGTGCAAAACAGGGTAAGTTTCCAAGTATTGTGGCTATAGCTCAGCTAATCTAGATCTTCTTGAGAAATTTAAATTCAGCCCAGCCCTTTATAAACACAGACAGTTGGAAATTATAGGTGAAATGACAATAATATAAGCTCTTGTTTTGTTATCAAATAAATGGACAAATTGAATTACTTTAATCCACCAATCAGTCAAGTAAAACTCCACAATACTCTTGACTTTGAATGGAAAGTTGAAGGATACTGCTCTTGATGAGTAACAAAGGAACTCTGCTTCATCCAAAACCTCTGAATTGCATTGTATGCTTATGTATAGAGTACAACAGATTGTATGTTAGTTTATCTTCCACTTGAAAGTATTTTGAGAGGAACAATAAATGGATCATTCAGGACAAACATGTAAGGAATTGGTTACGAACTTGATCGTCGAGGTCGTCCAAACTCGAAAGAGAGGGATTGCAGCGAGGATTTGGTTGTAGATTGCTTGGTATCGAGGTACGAGAATACTAAACTAAAGTCGCTGTATGGTATGGCCCACTATTTATACTAGATAAGGTGGCGCACAGACCGGGAAATCACATGATCTAGTCACATGACTTATTGACTACTAGAGGATTCTCGAATAGCTAAAATGTCTGTTATGATTAAAGAAAATCGTAACAAAACAGCTTGATAACCTGTGACAAATTGTATAAAATTTCAGATTTGAACAACTACTATATCAGGTAATATTGATAAGCAAGATGCAACATCAGCACAGCTGAAAATGGAAATTAATGGTCTTGATAGGATAACCTGTGGTGGTGATGAGGGACAGCAATGAAATCCAAACACAAACACAGGCACAGTGATCTATAACTGCTTGAATTGAACAAAATGGTACAGTATATCTAGACAACACACTTTTAGATACTGTACCATTTTATTGTGTTTAAACTCTGTTTACATGAGGCTAATCTTGAGGTAGAGACGCCCACACTCACGCGCTCCCCAAACTAGGCCCTCGAGCTATATCTCGTAGCCTCTTTGGTTTGGGTTGAGCTCTCCTCGCTCCTCGTACTAGGCCCTCGGGATTATCCCGTAGCCCCGTTGGTTCGAGTGGAGCTCGATAAAGCCGGCTCTTCCATGCCGTGTCGTTGTTTCCTTTTTTATGTCTTCCGCTGTTTGCATTTAATATTTTTGTCTCGCATTCTCTCTTATATTCTCTCTCCTGGGGTGACGGCACCTTGGTTTCCTTCGCCATTGCCTCAGGTATGGCCAATTGGTATCTGTTCTCTTTTCCTTTACTCACTGCCTTTGGTTTTCTTCGCCGTTGCCTCAGCTCGTGTATATTAGCTTTTCGCGCACCCACCCACCTCCCTTCGTCTACTGCCTCACTGTAGCCTATGTACTTGTAGCGCAAATCAATCTTTCAGGCTGGGATACACGTCCGGCCGTGTTCGCCTAATCAAAACTCTCGTGTGAGTTCGCCTGTCTCCCTCGGATTAGTTCAATACAAACAGGGTTGTGACTAGTGACAAAGTGTACAAATTTTTTATTTTGAACACCTTCCTTATATGGTAGTATTTGTAAGCATTGTGCACATCAGCACAACTGAAAAAGGAAATTAAGGGTCTCACCTGTGTCCAAACCGTTGTTGGGACATGGGACTGCAACAAATTTCAAATACGAACAGTGGGTCTGTGACCTGTGACTGTTCAAATTGAACAAAATGGTACAGTATCTTGGTTCTCTTCTTATGCTGGTCATAGCAAACTATTTTTGTTGTCCACTAAAGCAGCTTAAAATCTCAAAATTCTTATATCCATGCAGCTAGATTACAATTCTACTTGAGAGTCTTTGCAATTCTGAATGAAGGTGCTCCATCACCCATGATATAGTGGATAGCACGAGCATTGTTCAGAGTCTGAAGTAGTGTGAGAATAATAACTGAAGGAAGCAAAACCAACTCAACTGAACCAAGGACTGTTGGACCCTGCATACCACCTTCTTTACATCCTTGGAAAGTACTAGGGGTGTACAGCACATTATTAAAGCTGTGGAAGTGCACATCTTGTAGTGCACCAAGGGGGAAAGCCGGTATGCTCAATGTTTGTTTACGTGTTGTTCCTTGCACCGAAACACGCAATGATGTGGAAGGACCAGACCTTTTACTGTTAGGAATGTAGAAAACTCCATCTTTCTCAATAGCTTCCATTTTTTCCAAGAATGTTTTGGCAACATATCTTGGAACCCAAGTAAATGTGGACCATGTGCAAAAGTCTTGATTTGAAAGTTGCAATACTGTGGTTAACATACCTGTGTCAAGCATTCCAAGACCAGTCTGATGAACCTGATTTGGGCCTTCTGTTTTTGCCTTGTCAGCAGCATCACTTGCTTTAACTTCACATATGAGTTTCTACCAAAGTATTAGCATTGTCAAATACACTGTAATTGTAGACTCACATGGTCCACATAAAGGCTCCATTTAAGAACTTTGAAATTCCAACTTGGAATTCTTGGGTCACAGGGAATGTAGTCTGACCATTCATAATTTTCCAAAATGACATCTGTGGGATAGAACACTAAAAATGCTTCTGGTCTATCTTCTGTGTCACTCCTTTGCAAGCCAATTTTTAGGCTAATCAGAACATAAAATTCAGCTTACTCACCAGGGCAGTGGAAGCTGCAGAAGGAACATGGGTTTCTGCAGAATTTTAGTCAATATAAAAACCTAGAATAACAAGAAAGTCCCACAGAAATAAGATGATTATCATGCATATATCTGATAAGTGAGCGTTTATCACCCAGTTCTCTATTTTATTGAGGGATTAAAGAGTAAAATTTCCAGAACAGAGAGGCAACTTACCCAGGTGCTAGGCCCAGAACACCAGAACACTTGGCCTGATTATACACCCTCAGTCCTTGCAAGTTGATTCTTCTGGTACGTCCAAGATGAAATCCCTCAATAGGATGCACGTGTATCCTATTCTCATTCTGATCTGTTTTCTTGCCTCTAATACTGAAATGAGGCATGGCCTTCCAATGAGCACCTGTAATGATATCAGCACTCTGTTGTTAGTTCATTATAATTATATGACAGACCAATACTTGTCCCATCTTGGAATAACATTGGCTGAAGAGGGGCACCTTCAAGTCCTTCTTCTGTAATGAAATCAATTGCAGAATATAGGAACCAATCAATTCTTTCATCTGTGGCATTCTCTATAGGAATGCCTCCATCATACTCCTCTTTACCATATGTCACTTCAGTACATTCCACATGAATGGCATGCCTGAGTTGAAAAACATTGGTTTTGAAGAGTGACATCATGGCATGAACTTACAACACAGCAGCACCTATTTTTGGTATGTGTTGTTGAAAAAAAGGTAAAGGATACATGTGAAGAATAGTACCTGTATCCAATAGAAGTCTAATGCCTTGATCATCTGATGTGTTGGAAAGAGTCCCAGGTTCATAAAGTGGATTTTTTTCAAGTGGCTGAACACCCTGAGTAACAAATTCAGTGATCTGAACACTTGAAAATCTGGCAGAGAAATGTAGACATACTGCTTCAACACCCCAGGTGAATGCTGTAATATTAGCTGTCAAACCTTTGCTCTATTCACAGTGTTAAATTGGACTTACTCATTGCTTCATACTTTAGAGAGGCTATACGGTTTTTCCTAGGAAAACTAGCACTGGAAACACCAGTATGTTGGCTAAACACTTTGACTCAAACTTCAGGTGGCTTGTTCACAGTACTGTAATCCCCTCTAGCAACATGAACAGTGTTGCCATAACCTTGTTCAAGGACTTCATTTTCAATTGGCTCTCTTTCTCAGTATTTTCAGAGGAAAAGCCATGCCGCAACATGTCCCCTTTGAGCTAATGGATAGTCAGCACCTAGCTAACACACATTCACTGGCTTACTTACAAATGAATGAGAATATCTACTGTCATAGATATGTTCATATTTGATGTCATGTGGAAACCGTGGGACAAGTGGAATCTTTATGCCATCCAAAACTTTAGCCAGAGGTTGGGATGGGGCAGACATGCTAAGATGATGAAGTTTCTTTCAGGTGAAAGGAGAAAGGATGAGGGTAGAACTAAGGTGTTCTGACGAACCAGACAAATGCACGTCCACTATATATACCAGCAGTTCTGCAGCTTCCCCGAAAAATGATTCATTCAACTTTCCTGTTGAAGCAAGTTGAAGGATTTGTCTCGAAAAATGGACCAACACCACGGAACGAATGTTTAATGCAACGAGAAATGGACGTGGATATAGCCTCTTCGTCCGACGAGCTCTAAACGGAAAGTTCAAGACAAGAACTCGAGATCATTATTGTGGCGGTTTACGCCCTAGCAGTCGGTTGTCCGGGTCCATACTGCAAAATGAGGACAACTTATTGTTCAACCTGTTGTTTTTGGTAACCCGAAAGTAGTGCTACGTTCCTCGGGCTCCCGAATTGGCAGTAAGAAAAGAAGACTCAATAACCAGGATATGGAACTGTCGAAGACGTCGACGGAAGAACAGTTCATTCTCGAATTACGCAGGATTCGAGAATTCGACGGAACGGGACGTGAGTGGTCGCCTACCGTATTGTAGGCCAAAGTGGTTTCCGTTCCTTTCCGTGCAGATGATGGTCGCGAACGGAGGAAATATTTGTGATTCTCCGAATCCGAGATCTACATCCATTCCTTGATAAACGTAGCTCGTGGTGACAGGCAAATGTAGGTCGGCGGAGAGGACGAAATGCAAGGCTTCATAGCAGATGAGACGAGGATAGGAATGATAGCGTTGTAACTTGTGTACAATACCCAAGAGTTCCGCCTGCCTGGGTCTGATAGCCAGCCAAAAACAATCTGCCGAAGAATGAGGTCAGATACAGTAATGTCAATGGTTACATGCACGCAACGTACGCGTCATCTAGCATACCAATCAATCAGAACCACCAGCCTCCGCAATCGCACGAGCCCAAGTCGCATCCCCAGACAACTTCTGGGCGAAATAATCACCCAGCACCTCCTTCAGCTTGTCAGCAACCCCCGCGTCGACAGGGTTGGACATATCCAACGAATCCGCCATGTCGGACGGTACGTGTACCACTTGCAGAGCATCCTAGACGCACGTCAGATCGTTCAAACGTCAAATGACGGGGAGAAAGACAAACCATGACGGAGTTGACCAGTGCATTCGCGTCCTCGCCACCCGCGAGACATTCATTTCCGACTAGTTTGGCACCACCGCCTTCGATTAGCCCTTTGATGACGGCTTCCTTGCCTACACCGACTAAACCACGAATAGCGCCTTCTCTGGTACCTTTACTCTTTCCGGGTGCGATGAGCGCCAGCAGGAGTGTCTTCATGATTCTAGGCGATAGTGAAGGGTATGTCGTTGAGTGTTGAGTGAGGAGCCGAGATAATGTTTGAGCTGATGAAGTCCGCAGATGCGTTGCATGCGTTGGAGGTAAGTTTGAGTGAAGAAGCGTCGAAAGGATGGGCGGCAAAATTTGATGCAGCTGCGGTCAGAGTCAGCAAGTCGTAGAGACTAGTACGAAGGGAGATGACATACGTAAGGTTCGACGAAAAGTGTCGTGTTCTCCAGCAAAGCACTGATAACGTCCAGGTAGACCTCTAAAACCTTTCCGTCGTTTTCAGATTGAAGACCCTCCTTCAACGCGCCAACTACTCCTTCTCCAACCCAACGTATCAAATAGGGGAGCAAGGCTTGCAGACCCGCGTCACTCCTCAAACTGGCTAGAGCAGCAGTTCTCTTCGCGAAGTCCGTCGAGGAGGGCGGTAATAACGAAGACGTGAGTCGGGTATAATATAGTTGAAGTTCCCTCGACAAGACGTGTTTGACGAGTTGCTGTTGCTGCTGCTGTTGCTCTTGTTGCTTTTTCGCAGCAGCTGCAATCACAGAGGTTGTGGCGTTAGCTGGAATATCTCCTGCACCTGTGCCGTTGACCGCTTGTTGCAGTATCCCATTCTTCGCGAGATCTGATTCTCTTGGGATAGCAGGTGGATTCTCTGGAACCAAAGGTTGTACACCCTCAACGGCCAGCCAATGCGCCGTCCAGCTGACGGGCTTCGGTAGGGTCACTTTATCCTCCCTCAGCACCCTATCGAAATCGATCTCTTCATCCTCTACAAAGTATACGGGTCCTGCTGCCGGCATATTCGGGAATGGAAGGGCCCTTCGGAATACGGGTGGATTGTGAGACGAATGACCGTATAGTGGTTCAATATTCAGAACCCGCAATGCTTGGTCAATGTCTGATGTGTTCATTGTGGTACGCCTTCCGTGGCGCATGAACCTCGCGGCTTCCTGTACTATGTCAGGGCGATGCTTCATGACATCGAAAACTCAAGACAAACCTCGATTACTTGGTGTATACGATACTCAACGTCGCTCGCAAGAGCGCCAGCAACAGTGTCTGAGATTGTTATATTCAGGATTTCAGCAACATCCTAGAATATGTCATAAGAAAAATGAGATAAACATCCAATCAATAACCCATACCTTGACTGAGTCCGCCTTGTAGACGCCAGTCGGCTGGGAAGTGGTCGCGCGTGATTTTGGTTTCGTAGTCATCTCCGACGCGTAAAATTTGATTATGAGTCTAGTTCGATATCTCCATAAGGTGGTGTAGCTCGTAAGAGAGCTTTGGCAGATGTGGTGGTTAACGCGAGAAGGACCATTGGCGTTGAAGGGGAAACAAGGGTCGTGTTTGGCAACAGCCTGAGAGCACAACAACACCTCGCTTAGCTAGCGCTGAATCACTCGAAGTCACCACAACCCCAACGCGCTGTGGCAGTCCAACCTTCTCTGACGCCCTTCTTTGATGCAGTGAACACACAGGAACAGTTCGTCGGCCAGCTTGTCTTATGAACCCGAACTGATCTGGGTCGTTATTGACTTACATATCTGGAGAAGCGCAAGAATTGTTCAAGAATCGTCTCAGCTTGCTGAATACAATACAATAGTGGTACAAGGATAACACGCAAACAGATGACATATCGCCTGATATCTTAGTAAAGATTTCTATACTTCCTTCGCCTCTCCAAAGCCTCTTGGACCGTAATTCCTTCCAATTGCGCTGCAGCTTCAATTCGCTCGCGATTGGCGCCTTCCATGATAGCCTTATCATCGTCGTCCATTTTCTTATTTTCCCTGATGAGCATGACTCTGATGACTATCGGGGGTCACATCAGCTTGAAACCAACAAGCGAAGGTCGGGATCGATAACTCACCTACAGCCAGCGCTGTACTAAATACGAGGGCAGCAAGGGAAATTGCCATCGATTGGTGATAGCCTGGCCCCCATTCACTCTTCCATGTATACGACCCGATCCTAGGGGTGTAAAGACTCGGTATTAGACATAGTCGTTGCTTCGTTGCTTACAGGTTGCCCAAGTTCCCCATTCCATTTACAATGCCGATCGCAGCAGCTCTCTTCCTATGGGATGTATCAGGTCAAGTCCCTTGATCAATTGCGAGGAACAAACTCACGCAGGTGGACGAGGTAGAGCGTTTGATACCCACACCAATGTCATAGCGAATCCGACATACCCACATGCCATAAAGAACATCGAAACATACCGAGCGGCGACGGACGCCGTCGATAACGAGATGATAAATCCAAGAATGACACCCCACCACCATCCAGCGATATGGAAGAACCGTTCGCCGGTTTTATCTAATAAAAATTAGACAAACCAAACGATATAAGAGTGGATAGATGCGTACCCGCATGCCATGCATTCAAGCAACAGATGGCGGATGCAACGATCCAGGGTGGACTATCTCACCGTCAGCCTTGACAATTTTAGGGGCGAGAAACCGGAAAGACGCACGCCGCAAGCAGGAGGCTGACCGTTGTCGAGAATCCCAATGTCTGGGTTAACCTACGTATTTCTCTGAGCCTCCGATTGAAATGAGCCGGTTAAAATCACCGTACGTGGGGAAGAACTGCACAAAACTCAAACCGAGCAATTGCGCAACAGTCATCACAGCAAATATCCAGACTTTCACATCTTTGACGGCCATTTTCAGGCCCTTCATTGGTCTATTCGCATACCAAATATTAGAACTGTATTGCGGTCGGAATGAATAAACGCACGAGTCCTCGGCATTGTCTTTATCGGCTTCACCCGCATCTTCAGACAAACGCGCCTGAGCAAGTCGGCGTTCATCCGCAGAAATCCATCGTGTATTGTGGGGCTAGAGAACAATTCAAATGAGCTTCCCGTCGTGTGAAGGAATTTAACCGCCTTCGTGCACGAACATAATCAGGAAGCAACCACCTATTGCGATCACGAATCAGTTCACACCGCCTCGATCAAGATGCGAATATTTACATGCTATGGAGGCCAATAAAGACAGTAATGGCACCCTGGAGACCGAGGAGCCCTAAGCAACGGCTGGGCACAGAGGAATACCCAGGACGTACCTCAATAAAGAATAGCCTGGGTGGAAGTGAGAACGCGCCACAAGCACAGTATAAAATGCGCTCACCATCTCCATGCCCGAATCCCACGTACCCCCTCCATGTTAGAGAGAATCCCAGCCGCCATAAGCTGATGAAGGGTTACCCAGAGAAGACAAAGACCGAAATTCGAGGACATACCGCGCCGAATGCATTCGAAATCAACAGACCCGCATAGAGGATTGCCGAACGGAATGCCAGTTCCTGAAATGCATAGAGATATTCAGACCGAGGGTATAGACCCCTTCGCGGCGTCGCATACCTTCTTGGTATACCACCTGGAAAGTAGATACACAGCGCCTGGATAGAAGGCCGCCTCGGGTAAACCGATGAAAATTCTGCATGCAAGGATGCCACCGTAGTCTTTGGTGATCTATATACGTGAGCTCTCATATGATGCACGGAAGGATCCGTTGTATGTACCCCGGTCAATGCGCTCGTCACACCCCACGCAACCACGCAGATACCGATATATAGAGAAGGCCTGAAGGAAATCGAGATGGAATTTATATACAATACGAGGGAATCAAATGATCACAAACCTCGAGATGTAGTTCAAAATCTATCAGGAACGTCAAGGTGGGCCTTCCTGTGATTAAATTAAACGCTTACCATGTTCGAGGGAACCTGCGCCGGACAGTAGGAAACAAAAAGGATCGCAATGACTGTATTGTATTGAACATCTGAGCATGGCGAGGGAAGCGTTGAGCAATTCAATTCAAACAAAATAGCCATGAATGAAATCACCTGAGATACCCAGATCTTGTTCCATTCCCTTGAGTCGTGCGGTGGTGATGCCATTCCGCTTTCCCATGGAGGCAAATCCTCAGCATTACCCCGCACACAGGACCCAGGTAGATGTGAAACCGACGACTCACGTCAATATAGTTCATTATAAAAATGAGGACGATGGTTGGGAGGACCCGCATGTCCAATTTTCTTACCAGCCTCTTCTCAGCTTCGATCCTTTCGAGCGTTCCAGAGGGTGGGAGCGGGTCGTAATCCCCATCTTGGCGTGGAAGCGATTCAACTCGGACGAAGTCGTCCTCTGATCCAAGACGAGCAGCTGCTCCTTGACCCTCTTTCTTGGATTTGCTGTCCCTACTACTAGGGGTGGAGCTCCTGTTTGTTGAAGCCATGATGGGTCGTAAGATTGTTCCGATATCTGCCCCCTTTGGTTTATGTGTCCACTAGTATTCCAAGAATCGCTCCTAAAATTCCTTGCCGTAGGCAACAAGAGAGCACAGGGTTCGGCACCTTGAGGCTCTCGAATGAAGCCGGTGAAGAGGATGGTCCAAAGTGGGCTGGGTGGTCGCAAGAACGCACGAATAGTACCGCCTAATAATAAAGGATGGGCATGAGTCGAACGTTATCACTGGGACTCCGAGCGTGAGCGCCTCCTACTGGTCAGACGACTCGTCGAAGGCGATGGGGTAAAAAAAGAACCGTACATCGTGAGTAGTGTGGTCTGCCAGTTGGCTTCTCCAAGGGAAGAATTGTATCGATGTTACGTGCCGTTGTCGGGAAGAACGATGAGGAGCCACGATTCCACTCGTTCACTTGATAGGATGACGAGAAGCTCCTAAGTTTGCTCCCAGAGGCCGGCCTAGGAAGCAACTGGCCCGGGGAAATCACGGAGACTAGTCTTGGTTAAGATTAGTATCAACACCTGTCGAACGAAGTTGTTTGGTTGCACAACATGCTCTGTAGAAACCAGTGGTCAGGAGATCAGCTGCTTGAAGCATCGTAGGATCCATTTGTGGCGCTGAAGGAGTTGGAAGATGAACAAACTTGATCGGCATTTGCCGTGCCCACTTCAACCCTAACCAACTCGAACAAGTCCAGGATTTGGATTTCCATCTGCACCAAGGCATTTCACAGAAGCTCTAGCTGTTCGTAGTATATCACAGTTGAGTGCAGCGTGTTCGTCATCTCGGGGGATTTGAAATTTTACCTGATTCGCAACCGACTAAGTGCGTAGTAGGTTCAATTCAAATTTGTGCAAGGTTCTGTCCAAGTAACGACATTTAGTCTTTTGGCTAAATATCATAACGACTTGGTGTACGGACTTTCTTATGGTCTCTGAAAAATCTCTCAACATCAGGGCATTCCCGTTGGGAGAAATTAGAAATGTTTTCCTTAGGAATGTCACGCACAACGCCGACGCGATACGTATGTCTTACCTTACTGCAAGCAGCCACTGTGCCCTGGGCTTTGTAAGTGCTATAAATCCCAGCTTTCAATTGAAATTAGGTTGCTCGAGAAACACAGGAATACCCCGGGCATATGACCTATCACCCTCTCAGTGCGTCAAAGATGTATTCAGCTTTACTCCGGTCGAACGTTGGTCCTTCTCGCTCATTCGAACGCGCATCTGGATCTCCAACGCCAAGCCTACCCGAAGCAAAGGTGAAAAATGGGGTCACAGGAACCCGCACCATCGCAACTTGCCACTAGACACTTGATGCACAGGATACAAAGTTCAGATTCTCGATCCACCTCGTTCGTCCTCACCCAATGCTCACTCTCACGTTCTGGCATCCGTGGGTACAGCCAATCCAAACCAGGACCCCCTCGAGAGTGAAGTCTTCGTAAAATTGGGGTTATGAAGTCAGAACCGTGCCAGGACGAAATAAAGATAGCCAATGCTGTCTCGCCACGAGTTCAAATTCCACCGCATCCATGCCAAACTTCAAGTATCTGGTTCTGTCCATCTAAACCCATGAGACTATATATCGAATCTGGGGTATGTCATAGGAGATAGGCAACCTGTTGAAAAGCCAAGTCCGGTTGGAAACTAATGACGCATTTAGTGGTGCCGTTCACCCGAATCACCTTCTGGGATATTTGTTGTAGGCCTTTCCTTTCACCGCCTTCTGAGATTAGCGATTGAACAGGAAAGTCATTAGCAACACATCGACAAGTCGAAGGCTGGGGCCGCCCCGATGACGAGCGCACCATGTGTCAATCTGACCCCCAGAGTCGGGTGAGTGCGCACAGTCACAGTCCCTACCAAATCCTAGGATCCTAACAACTTGAAAAAGCCACGATATCGTCCGCATATTTCCTCGAGATCGAGGGCCTAGAAGATACACATCTTGGGTTGTAGACGTCTTCGATCTAGAATTCTATCAATCGACCGATGTTGATGATACTGACAGCTTTCCATTCTACCAACGCAAACGGACCCGCTGTCGCACATACTGTATGCACGTATATGAGGCCCATGAATCTCGGAGAGAGCTTTTGAATGGTAATGCCCTCCGTGGTCGGAAATACCGAACGGCGTCAATGTCATAGATGATAGGAAATGGACAAACACTATTGCACCCGGCTCAATCGTAGCGCCGGTCGATCGAATGAAAATCATTATAATCTCAACACGAAGGGTCAGTAAATAGTACTTTACAGAACGAAAACCAAGTCCATATCTACAAGTATGCGATAGAGTCCATAACTGTCATGAAGTCCAAAGATGATGGCCTGGTATCGATAGTCTAGAGTGTCGAAGGAAAACGGGAAAACGCAAACAAGAACAAGACATCAACAAGTGATAAAAGTAGAATCGGATGAGATGAGCCATAGATTCCCGAACAAAAATTCCCTGGAGTCATAGGAGCAAAAAGGAGGAGCAATAACAGAAACGATCGAATCCCCTGCCCAAGATAAGATATCCACGAGATGGACGCCCTTCGAACTCGGCTGAACACCGGATCCACCAAGGGCACGGAAATTAGCCTAATGGACATCGACGGTCATTCCACCCTAGCACCCTAAGTTTATCAGTCTCATGCACCGGTACAAGGCGCAGAGGGGAGCGTAGCATTAACCGCATCCCACGAACTGTTCAAATATAGTTGATGGATAGATAGCAAAAAAGGGGAGGACATGTTAGCATATCAGAATCAAGGTTCATAGACGGAAGAAGGGGTTGTAAAGGAAGACGGGGCCTATGCACAACAAGGCACGGCAAGAACGAGCAGCAGTCACCAGGAGTAGAAAGAAGAAGTTCAAAAGGTCGGCGGGGCGCCCCAAAAATGGAGCTTGTTGGAAATAGAATGGAAGAACACTCACTCAGGATAAGAACAACCAGCTACGGGGCTACGGATAGAAAAAAGATCGGTAAAGTCAGCTATTAGTTTGACATACAGGAACCAGAATGCAACGCGCAAGGAAGGAGAGACGATCGAGGGGTGCACCCCTCTTCCAATAGGGTCTCCGAATGATATAGATGCTCGAAAACTCGGCACGATATGGTGAAGGATCGAAGGCGATCGTCCTCCTTAGTATGACCGGAAGGAAACAACCGAAATTGAAACCAAAAATGGTACATACACAAATGCCAAAGCGTTGTCTGCATCATTTGTCCAGCCAGTACCAACAACAGCCGAAGGTGCAGCTGTGAACGTTGGTGCAAACAAGGTCTTCACAGTGCCCGTTGGGGTATATGTGGGTAGTAATCCTATCTGTGTTGCTGTAAACGACGGCGACAGAGTCGTCGGCGGGAATGTATGCGAAGCGATTTGGTCAGGTAGAACAGACCCCGCACCCATCTACAATGCAGAGAAAGGGTTATCGGATTAGAACGCGCCCCATCTAGTAAGGAAGAGGGTCGTGAAGGACCAAAACAACTTACGCCTCCGGTAGCAGTTGAAGGGTAATTCCCGTCAAACAGTTGAGAAGAGCCCAATACAGAAGCACATTGTCCAATAGCTTCTCGAGGATCTAATCACGACATGCATGAGAAAGAGGAGAAAGGTCAGCTAAATTTGAACCGCGCATTTGGACAGACAGAACAAAGCAAAGGTCGCGAGGAGGAAAGAACCCTCCACGCCCCCCTCCTCCTCACCCGCCAAGCACAAAAATACGTCCACCGATCCGGGTAAGGATTTATATATGCATATATGCGGGGATGTAAACGTCCACGAACCAAAAACTCCAAATAGACACCCTCCAACAGAGAAACCAAAGAACCCACCTTTAGGGACCCAACCCTTTTCCAAACCAAGTTGATAATGCCACATAGGACTCGAAGATGTCCCCAACACAGTCGAATTTCCAATCTTCCATGTCCAAAAGAAGAAATTCTGAAGTGCGTCCATAGATGTCAATGTCACTTGTTTGACGCTTGAGATCAAGGTATCATTCCATGACTAGAAGATAGATCGACATAAAAAAGAGGGGAGGGGGCGTATACGGCGCCGAGATCCAGTTAGCAAGGGGTTGACATGAAGAACGGTCAGCAGGTCAACGGTGAACAGAAAAAAGTTGACACAGAAGAAACAAAAAAGTGTCATTTCAGGGACGAAGAGGGTGCGTTTGCAAGTTGGGATGTGTGCCCAATGGCCAACGAAGAATAGACGAGGTACCACCGTGATCACCGCCTCGTCGTATGGGGATACAAATGTAACGTGAAAGGGAAGGTCAAAACCAAGATAACGAAGCGCAGCAAGGCGGGGCGCGGTTGACCAGGTGGCGGGGGGTGGTCCAAAACCAGAAGGGTTCGATAAAGATAGAGGTTTACTTACAGCCCAGTTATCCCACGTTGAACAATCCGGAGACGAAGGTGTCGATCCAATTCCACTCAACCTGAAGAAGTAAATATCAAAAGGACAAAACAAGGCAAGGAAACAAGCACATACCAGTATCCACAATCGTTAATAGCAGCAGAGAATTCACCACCAAGTGTAACACCGAATGTTTTTTGGGATTGATTTGTTGCGATAGCCCAGGCGCTGTGTAAACCATCCATGTGAGAAGAAAACACGAGTCAAGTCCAGACTCGAAAACGTACCAAGGCTTCGTCGCCATCTGATTCAGTCTACAACAAAACCTCAGCGCCAAGGCCTAGCCAACACACCAATAGAACGGGAGACTCACGGTGAAGCGTCACCCATAAACGCCAGGTACTACAATAAAAAAAATCAATGTAAAACATCAGTTTCATGGTCCCAATAAACCAGTCACACGCCACGAAGTCCAGAAGCTCAGTAAAATAGAAAAATAGAGCAAAATTCCAACTCCGCAGTCGGTGGAAAGAAAGTACCTACCGGATGTTGGTCTAGAGCCAGCCGATCAGCACCAGCGAGGAACCTATAATCAAACCAAGATAATTAGACATCCAATCGCTACAAAAAGCGAATATATGCGCACCCAGGCCAAATATCAGGCTATAATACGCATCCGTCGGGCGTCGGTGAGCCAGAGAATCACAGAAGATCGCGTAATTCGGCGCCATAGAAAATAAAATTGAACGTTGGAGGTGCGTGACGAGGAGATCATCGGGATTCGTTTTTAGCATTGAGATAGATATACACAGCCCATCCACAACGTGAATGGAAGAACGTGAACATGAACACGAAGTGAAGTAGGAAGGGAAAAAGGACCGAAGAAGAAGCAAAGACGTCAGTCAGACAGTGATACCAGCCAAGACGATAATAGCGGAGATGAACGCACCCCTTGGAATCCGTCGTGTATCGCAATGTAAGGTCCGGCACCAATCCCACTAAACGAACAAAGAGAAAGTCAGTAACCGAGTCACCATATCCACATATCTATCTATGAGCACGAGACATGGAAAGCATGTCCAATTGATACGCGGTGTACCCATCCATCCAGTCCACGAAAAAGGACCAGGGAATAGCACCGACGCAAACAGAAAACAAGAATAAAACCACCAAGGAGTGGCAACGAAAGAAGTGAAGGAGATCACACGTACGTTGATTTTCGAAGGGTATCATAGGCAGCCCAATAAAAGCTTTGAACTCCGACCTCTCCTATCGTTCCCCAAAGGATTTCATTCACAATGCCCATTCTGTTGTTTTTGGTCGGGGTGGTACGCATCATGCGTCATGTCATCATCAGACAGAGAGTATATGACGTTGTCGATTCCGAAGAAAGACATCGACATCACAAGACGACGAGAAAACCAAAACGAACGTGTGAGAAAAGCGAGGAATGAAGAATGACATCCATTATGAATGCATATATGAATAGAAAAGAAGAACATTTTGGATAGTCAGAGAAGGTCCGGAGAGCGGAGAGGCAAGGGAAAAATATTACTCACATAGGTACAACATCCTGATATTGTTCTTGACTGATAAACTCGGCGATTATCCGAAGATAGGTGAGTGTACGTTGAGCGTTGGCGATACCCATTACACCATTCATGCTATATATAAAAACCAACATGTAAGTTCATTGCAATACTGCACCGCTTCCGAGGAATAGAATAAAAAACTTACAAATTGACAGTTCCACCTACACAAGACAAAATGGAAAGAGACATCACGATGAGAAAATCCACTAAACCGGCCGACTAGAACGGTACTTACTCTTCCCAGAATGGTTCTACAAAAGGGGAGAAAAATAGAAACATATCAGTATCAAAAGTCTAATCTCCACCGACCCAGCCCAGCCAAGGTTACTTACCCAACCATTTTGACTCCCAGGAAGAGCGTGAAGGTCGAGATAGATCCGAATACCATATTTCCTTCCCCACTGAATGCTATAATCAAAATAATATATTTAGTTGAAGTGTGAGGGAATGACGCAAAGAGACGTCTCCGAAGAAGAAAGAAAGTCAATGTTGGAATATGGAATGTGGAAAAAATCGGAAATGAAACCGGAGGACACGGTCTCCACTTTCGGTCCTCGGGAGTGACGAGTGTGGATGACGGGAAAGAAGTAAAATAAATGGAGGTGTGTTTTTTCCTCGGAAGTGCAAGACCTCTAAACCACGAGGACGAGAACGAAATCAAAAGAAAACAACAATGAAGTAAACTTACGCTTTCAAGAAATATGTCCAAGAAGTCCCAACCAAGAACGGTTCGTCGCTGATAGCTTCAATGGCCCAGAATCCGATAGGTATGCGTACCCAGTTCAATCCGGCAGCTATTGGCAACGCATGGGTTAGCATATATTCTGAAACATACAGGCCAGAAAGCGATATCGAAAGCATGGACCTACCTGCAATGTCGGCGAAATCTTTCTCGGTCTAGACATAAAGGCGATCATCGGTGAGAAGCTCTGAGTGACAAAGACTGCTAGATCAACATACGACAAATGTTTTATAATGTTCTTCCATCTCCTGAGCAAGGTTGGCACCCATAGCTATGGAGAGCGTCCATTCGTCCAGGACAGGCGTCGCAGTATTATTCACATATTTTTCATACAATGCTGGGACGATGAACGGTTCCGTCACTAAAAGCAAAACAAACGTGCATCAGAATTTCCATGCATACGAGAGCCACCAGACAATTTTAAAATAGCTCACCAAGCCAACCCCTAACACATGCGAAAAAAAATAATCAAAGTCAACCATCATGCACTTGTCGAGAACACCAAAAGACCTACCCAAGGTTAACACCTCTCACAACATCCGTACTCCAATCCCATTTATCATTACCACCTATCTCCTTACTCCAACTTTGAGCTTGCCCTCCAGGTCCAAAAGGATCCTTCGGGTCAGCAGCCCAATAACCACCAAAAGTGTTTTGATACACAAATGTTGTTCCATCATCCATAGTCACTATACTCCCTGATGTACCCGAGTTTCCATCTTTCCCAATACTACCACCACCGGGTCCTGATGAAGATGAAGAAGAAGATTTGTGACTTTTCTTCCCAACGGTCAACGCCACAGGAACGGCTATAGCCACAACGACGAGGACTAGTACCCCGATGATGATGAGCCACAAGGAACGACGTCCTTTTTTAGCTGACATTCCTCTTGATGTAGGGGAAGTGCCTAGGTCCCTTGAAGTTGTAGGAAAACCTGTGTATGAATCTGAACTTGTTAGATATTCTTGTTCGCCGTGAACACCAGCACCAGGGCCGGGATGGAAAGAAAGTCGACGGTTGGGAGAGAAAGATTGAGAAAGAGAGTTGACGTGCGCTGTGGATTCGTTTTGGTACTATAGCGTTATGAAATTTAGTTAGTTACCAAATTGCCAAGAAGGTCGGAAGGTCGGGTCACGGTCAAGGTGGGTTAGAACAACCCAACCGCAAACGGCAGGAACGGCACGCCAAGAAGAAAGGAAAGAAAGTCCGGGCTACCACGAGTTTTACTGTAATGCAGGGTGTCCATTACGGTTATGCAGTGGAACCCAACAGTACAGCGCAGAGCATGGAACTTAGAACCGGTGCGTATATGCAATCGGCGGTGGCGTTGAAGCGAAGAATAGTAGTAAGGTAGGGCCGAGACGCGACGAAATGAGGTGAAGGAAGACCGGACACGGTATAAGAATAGCAATGATTAATGAAGATGCCGTTCCGTTCAAGCATATGGAAGTAAAAGAGGATGATCAACTTGAAGTAGAAGTGAACTGACCAAACTATCCGCCCAGTCGCCTGTCGCGGTTGAAGCCTCTTGATTGTCCCGATAACCAGAAGTTGAGGCGTGATCTGTGTATGGCGCCAATTCGTTGCTATCTCTCATCTGAGAAACCGGCCGATAGTGTGCCATCTTGCGTGCAGTGGAGGAGGTTCAGGGATGTCGATGGAGTTCAAGGTTGACTCGGTGTGTCAAGTTAAACCACAAGAGAAGGTTGAGAAGGCCCCCGATAACGGTCAGAAAAACGTAAGGTTCGAACAGCGGTCGACTGACGCCGGCCAAAAGTGCGAAAACAGGGCGGAGGGAAGTTGGCGAGACCAGAAGAAACGAGTTTCAACTCGCGATTACAGTTTCCTTGATGAACGGTGCGCAGGTCTCCAGATCTTCGACACGGATGCCGCAGAGGTCGACAGGAATAGGTCAGGCAGCAAAACCCGGGTGTTGTGGAAGTGGAGTCAACTGCTGCAGGCCGTAACCCGCGCGCACTGCACAGGTTTGAGGGCAACCTGTATCGCCCTAGTGCCAATGCCATGTGCAAAATGACTTCTGGGTTTGAGTTACCAGAATTGTTATCAGCTGCATCATTTTCTACGAATGCACGGGTCGTTAAGATGATGTCAATGCGTCCGAGGACGACCGAGATGGTGCCGCAAGTGTCCTGAAAATCAACCGTTGTCACCGAAAAAGGTGTTTTGATAGTGGTGCCGGCTGCCATGTCAATCAGGTCCCGCCACAAACTGTCAGGGTTAGTGTGATTGGATTCGAAAAAGTCACAGCGAACATGACTTCCAACGCCCGAGTCCATTGTTGAGGACCATCTTGGACCTACACTTTCCTGTTTCCTCAAACATTGGACGCAATTCCCAAAGGTAGAGTTCAGTATGACATTGTCAATTAGAAGAGCGCTGATCTTATCTTCTGATTCTTTTATAGTATCCGCGACACAGCCCAGGTCGTATACATTTCGAGAGCGTCGATCCGTTGACGGGTCCGAAAGGCAGTGCACAAGTACCTGGGTTTGCAACGGCAGCTCATCTTCGTCGCTCCACCACAGCAGTCGTAGCAACCCTTGGCCAGGCGCATATATGCGCGTCTCAAAGCCGCCCATAGCCACTCTCGACTGGAATCCCGTCGTTACGATGACACACGTTCCAATAAATAATAGCGACCAACACCTCCCGACTGGTTTGACGCTGGGTAGATGAGAAAAGCGGCGTCGGTCAAATCTACTCGTTCGGTCTCACCAACCCATATCCTTGCGCCGATGCAATGCTTATACACTGATCATCCCCCATGACACCACCGACTGCGAATTTCAAATTGACTAACCCGACCCAATCAAACCCTTCAAATTTTTCACCTCTCTCCGAACCCCTTCAAAAAAGGAAACCACTCCACGCGGGTTAGCAAGGAAATTTCCATCTTTGCACTCCCAATTCAATCGATATCCAGGAATTCATTCATTTATTTATCGATCCTTCCTGGAACATTCAACGTCGTTCGTTCTTTGCAACGATTCGTTGGCCGTCGTCTGGGCCTTGGTCTTCCCTGCATCGAAACGCGTCTACGCGTCTAATGCGATGGTTTTAACGATAGAACTAAACTTGTAAAGTTCACATTCCAAGTGCAGGGGTACTGTCAACCAGGCATAAAAGTCTCCAGAGTTCGAGGTTCATTCCAAAGTACCAATGGCCTCCTTATTCACCTCTCTCGCTAGCACCTTCACTGGTACCAAAGCCAACCCTCTCGTCGAAATTTCCTCAGAGGTACCTCCTACCCAATCCACAAGTCCTAACCAGGACACCACATCTACCCAACCCACTTCACCAATCGTCCCCGTCTCCGTCAACTGCTTCCCTCACCGTCAATGCAACTACTCCTGTTCCTTCTGCTTCCACACCTCCCTCTCATCCACCATCCTCCCCTTCTCCGAAATGAAACACGGTCTACGTCTCCTTCGCCAAGCCGGTATGAAAAAGATAAACATCTCAGGTGGCGAACCATTCCTCTTTCCACACCTCGGCGATCTTATACAATTCTGCAAAACCGAGTTAAAACTCGAAAGTACCGGGATCATCTCCAACGGATCTAAAGTCACTCTTAAATGGTTAGAAGAATACGGTGAATACCTAGATATATTGGGTATCTCCTGTGACTCCTTCGACGACGATACAAACCGTGGAATCGGGAGAAAAGACGAAGGAAACCTGAAAGGCGTTCACAAGAACAAAGTCCAGCTGATTGCGGAATAGTGTCGCGATAGGAAAATTATGTTCAAGTTGAATACGGTGGTTAACAAGTGGAATTGGGAGGAAGATATGAATGATTGTATTGAGGAGATTGCTCCGTTTAGATGGAAGGTATGTATCTAAACCTATTTTAGAGTTCGAAGCACTAAAATAGCACCCCTTCCTTGCTAGGTCTTCCAAGTCCTCCTTCTCGAGGGCGAAAACGTCGGACCAAACGCTCTGCGAAACGCGGTAGACGTATCAGTCACCAACGAACAATTCCAAGCCTTCTTGGACCGCCATGCGTCACAGAAATCCCTCGTTCCCGAGGATAACGAAGCAATGGAAAGTTCTTACCTTCTTCTAGACGAGGAAATGAGGTGCGTGTTCAATACTTCATTTACTTGCTTAGTTTTCTGGCCACGCGTCGGACCCTAATCCAACATATTTCCTATTCTAGATTTGTAAACTGTCAAGGCGGTAAAAAGATACCAGGCAGAAGCCTCCTTGAGCGTGGTGTCCAAGCAGCACTTCAAGACGCAGGTTGGGAAGCCGACACATTTGTTGCTCGTGGTGGGGTCTACGACTGGCAAAAACCAGATGAGAATAACCTCGATTGGTGAAAAAAAAGCACCACATATTCGTAGGTATGGACCGTCTAGGGAGCGCGGTATTACAGAAAGAGAAATAACATATACAGTACTGTACCGTTAGTGTTCATGACATTAGCCCTCAGCCCACCAACAACACCCGGGATTCTTAGTGATTATCCCGATCCATCCTTCTCCGTTTGCGTTCCTGTTCCTCGAGGATCAACATTTCTGCTGCACTCATAGGTCGTTTCTTCTCGTTTGACTTCTCCGCGTCAACCGAGGACGAAGTGGGACCAGCAGACTTGAAGACGTTTGGCCGTTTCAGTGGGTTTGCTTTGAGTGGATTTGCTTTGAGCGGGTTGATGGCAGGCTTCATAGCATTGAGCTTGAGGCCACCACCTAAAGCTACTGCTGGTGCGGATGTTGATGGAGTAGCCGCCGTAGCAGCAGGTTTGGGAGCGAAAGACAACACGAGTTTTTCTGCGCCCTCTTCTCGCTTCAGACCTTCCTCCACCGGTGGTGTCCCAGAGGACGACGAATCACCCGATCCAGTATCGGCTTTAGCACGTTCTATTTGCTCTGCAATGAGTGTACGTTCCCGTTGCTCATCCGATGTGGTTAAGCGTTCCTTGGCCATGCTTGCTTCCTATAAACGTTAAAAAACGAGACAAGGGTTTAGTGAGTATAGTGCAATGAAGGAGAATAGAAGAGGAAGATAGGACGCACAGCTTTAGCCAATGCTTTTGGACTGTTATCTATCCATGCCATGAACCAACCCTTCTCTGTCTCGTCTACCCTCGCAACACCGGTCCGACCTAGATGCTTCACAAACTCGCTGAGAGTTACCCATCGAGTGGCGTTCATGTGTAGATGGCTCTTATCCGCAATATACTCTTGATAAACTCGATTTGCAAGAACCCTCTTCGTCCCAAACCTAAATTTGAAAAAAGGTCAAGATTAGCATGCATATTCCGCTTTATAGTAATGCACAGAAGCGCGTATATGTGCATAGAAAGGATATGAAATGGCTTGAACGAATGAACGCTTACTCACCTCCTGGACAACATCTTTACAAACTCACTCTGGAACTCTGCCGAGAAATTCGCAATATGCGAACCAGCATGTTCCCCAACCACAAGCATCTGTCGTAGATGTGCCTCTGATTGTGCATGACACTTGAACCCGTTCTCATCTCGACATTGTTTCTCACAGACTTGACAGAACCAACGAAGGCGCTGTAAGCCCTTGGACTTCATTTTGTTAGCCACATATTTGGGTGTTCCGACTATGATTTGAGTTAGTTATGATCATTACAAGGTAGTGTGATGGAAGCAAGACTGACCTTCGGCACGAGGCATGATCTAAGTGTGGACTTTGTACAGAGTATGAAGAGCTTTCCGGGGTTGTGAAGGTGATGGGTAGAGTCACGATAGCGCCTACGGGCGTCACACCGCCCTTGCTGACGAATCCATTATTTGGTCCACAAGCCACCGCCAAATACATACGCGCTTAGACGACTTCCATATCGGGCGATGACCATGGAAAACACCCATCGCTCTCTGCATGCAGCGATCACGACGGAAGCGCGATAGCTCGATGGTGATCCCACAAAAAACGATTGCCGTTCGTTAAGCACGTTTCTGATATATTACTACCATCTCGATCAGACTGTTTTCGTGGATTGTCGATGGAGGATTGATTAATTGTCCCAATCTCGCTCGGATTCAAATTTCTCGATCAATCGAAGGCACACCCACCCGATGGCCATTGATTTCGAATAGTAACTTGTTAAGCGTTTTATCAACTTGAGGAGAAGTCGGGAATCCTGTGAACCGGGTAGATAATCCCTCCGATTCCAATAAGAGAATGGGTTTACATTTCATGACATCAAGAAGAATGGAGATTACTTCCTGGAAGGAAATAACTCTCGCCTAAGAATTGAACCAACAGTGGACCCACAATTTCTGACTGTAGCACCCACTTTGCGAATGGTAGCACAAGTAACCCACAGCCTTCCACCCCCAAGCAATGGACGAGCTCGTCAACGATTTGCCAAGTCCATACACGATGGAGCAGCTGAGCTGGCAAAGGAGTTCTAGACCAGAGACTTGGCACGGGAATAGGCTCCCCGAAGGTTGGTATGCTCACGTCGCCTAAAGAATATCACTCGCTCATCCACACGCAGGAGCAGCAGTTCAGCCGTGTGCAGAGGTAGTGGGAAGCGGCTGACACTTGCTTGTCAGACAGACACTGCACCGGACAACAGACTCAACCGGGGATACTATTGGTCCACCCATTTCCCAAAGCCTTCTTGTTGGTACCTGTGCCGTTCCCAAGGATTCCTTGTTTTCTTCCTCCTCTCCGACGTGGACAACGTCGTAGTGGCCAACGACAATCACAATGAGAAGTATGATTTCCCAGCCAAGGAAGACCCAAAGCGTGAATAAGGGCATATTAGATCGAGGTCACTCTAATAACAGATGTATCATATGGAATGCAAGAAAAACAACAACAGGATGTACAGTCACAAAAACCGAGATGTAGGGTCACCTTACTGATTCTTTTTCCCATTCTTCTTCGCCTTTTTTCGAAGATACCTTCTTGCGCTTGGTATCCCAAACTACGGGGGTGTAGACAGATCAACTTCACCGACCAAAAAATAACTTCCAAGGACCGCACCTGAACGATGGGATACAGAACCAACAAAGTGGCACCAATAATCCAACCCCATTTGACTGGCGTGGGCAACGGAGCAGAAAACTGACCTTTACTCCATTTTGTGATAACAAGCAACTCCGTCGCTATCGTTGCGAGGAGCAACCATACGTGCTGTCCCATACGGACTGCCTTCCTGTTGACAGTTTAGCTCATGTATCACGGAATCCTGTCATACTCCGAGCAATACCACACGTACCTCGGGTCATTTATGTACTGATACAATTCTCGAACGGCCGGTAGAGCACACAAGAATACGCCTGCGAGTCGAAGAATCACAATCGGGTGATCGGGTTCCATCCATAGCAAACTCTGGCCGTTTCCGTTGAACACGGGGAATACTCGATGATGACGAAGAAAACGGGGGTGAATCATTTACCTTCAAGTAAAAGGGGTTCAACTCTGCGGCCAGGAACACGGCAAGCAGAAGAACGACAGAGATGTAATGTACGAAAGACGTCGCCGTCCCCCATTTGAAAGCCGTAAAATCATGGGGTGCAAATTGACTAAGGACGCGTCGAGCTTTGGACCTAATCCCACGGGTTTGACGAAATCCCCTCCATTCGTAAGGCTTTACGATACGTTGTGAGGGGTCAGAATTACACCTTTGGAACGGTACTTACTTTGACTTCGAAGTATTGGCATGTTTTCATGCCTACTCAAGTTAACACCTACCGAAATGCGAGCTTAAGGGAGCTTACCGAGGTAGGTTCCCAGCCAATTACATATTAGAACGTCCAGCAGCCACTTTGGTGTCTGTTGAACAGTCTGTCGCGACGTCTTTGTTATGATCACTCACATGATCCCACCAGCACTATTACGAGGTGAGAAGGGTTGGCCGAAAACGGCTCATGCACACATACCTCTGCGAAGTTCGGAAGCTGATGCTGAAGGCTATATTCTGCCATTTCAAATGCTATGCTCAAGATCTGGTGACAGAACATGTGAACCATATGAAGGGGACACATCTAGAACCCCAAAGTCGACGTACCCAGCAGAACCAATAGTCACGCAAAATCATGGCTTTCCCAAACCATCCCAAAGCATGAGCTAAACAGAAGATATCTATGGCGCCCTGCCAAGGGAATCAGAAAGAAATGCTGCATAGCAAAGTATAGTTGACAGACCCAGATGGTTTCCGGTGTCAATGAGCAGTCATCGGCATAACTTTTCTCTGGGAGGGGAACGCCTAATTTCGGATCAAGCAGGGTCATCATGGAGCGCGCAGTCTTCAGGTCCTGGAATAGCAAAAAGACGAGGGCCAGCTCATAAAGGAGATTAATGCCCAACATCATCCGCCAGAACGCGGGATGTGGACGAATAAATGGGCCATCACGGAATTGGATCATCGAGAATACCACAAAGGAAGCGATGGATGCATAGACCCCGCTGAATGCAGAGTGAGTGCGTGCATTGTCAATTTGACGCGCGAAACGTACACGCGACGTTTATCCCGGCCTTCCTCGAGAACATCTTGGGTAGTAGCAACATAAGCTAAGAGCACGAGGCCCGCCGCGAGCGCAGAGAGCGTCAATGGTTTGTAGAAGAACCTTGACGAACATAGGGTCTCAAATAGAATAATAGAATTGTGAGACATACTCTACACTTGTATCGTTTATCTCCTGAAAAGGCGTAATCCGCGTATATGGTTCTGTTCGGTCTGCCTATCACCACCAGCACGCCCATTTCAGTTAAACTATTTGCGAAGTATTGAACATCATGACATACATCATACCCTGTCGGAAATTTATGCTGAGTTTCGATATATCAATGGCAAGGCGAACTATACTTACACCTGACGGGTGTCCCATACAGCCCAGGTTTAGGTTCTGGTTCCGGAACAGGCGAGAAAACAGCGTCCGACTCTTCTCCAGGTGATGTAGGCGATAGCTCTGGATTCTCTTCATGCCGGGCTGCCATGTTCCTGAAGGTAAAGAAAGATGGGGGCTGGAGAACGAGGGGGATGGTGAAGAGCAAAGTTGGACCGCGTCACGCTGAGGTAATGCCAAGCCTTTCCCGAGCCAAGCACAACCAAACTCAAACCCTTGAGCAGTTGGGCGGTTGACGAAATGTTGCTGTCATCAATTGCTCACCACCAAGGTCGATTTTGCTTCCAGCAAGCTGGTTAGTCCATATTTCATGCACGTTCAACGGCTTTCAAATTATTGCAGCAGAACACGCGCTTTTCAGAAACTTTTGTCTTCCAGTCATCAAGGCGATAGACAAAAGAGCGACACAATGACAGTCAACAACACGCGTTCTGTCATCCGGGCTCACGGACGATGATCGCGGTTCCCTTTTCTCCGGTATGAGCTCAAGTCTTTCCCTCGACCCGTTCGGCAACAATCCCAGTTCAGGACACTCTGCGTTGGAACTGTAATGGGGAAAAAGGCTGATGCAATCACACGCAAATGCCACAAGCGTGTCAAACATTTCGCCTGGACTCCGAGTACACCCTGAAGCTCGAATCGCCGATTCTCGAGCTCGGACCTCCCATTACGCTTGTGTTGAATGGATGGCTGTGATTGCTTCTCAAAGTCCTGTCACTAGCCGTTCAGGACCGTCAACCGCGTGTTCTTCTCCCTCCGTGAGAGAGTCAAGTCCTCGCGCCCTCCCGATCTTCTACAGCTTTCACCAAACAGACAACCCGCAGATCTGCGAAGAGGAGCCGGTGATCTATTGTCCTTGTTAGGCGCTGTTGCCCAAAAAATTAGGTGACTCTGGTTACGGAGGTACTTAAATATGTGCTCCAACCGATTATCAGTATTCACTGATTTGTTTGCATCATTCCCTTGACGCAGGTGCTCTATTATTGGTGAAACTACCTCGTTATGGGATTATTAGGGACGCCAGTACGTGCCCTTGTTACCCCTTCCTTCGACAAGTCAAAGGTTTTTCTCACCAGACAACGTTGCTCTGATGAATAAAACTCGCCATTCTTCCACGGTCAAAGCCAGCTTCAAAGGAGTCACGAGTCGCGATCAGGGGTGCATGGTCACCTCCAGCGTTCAATCCCAAGACGCTTGCCCTGATTGATCCTCTGTTCTTGTTCAATGGCAGACCACAATTGAGATGTCGCCTCATTCTGTCTGCTTTCATTTTGTTCTGGTATCGACTGGAAAATCTGTCATCGAGCACAGCTAACGCCTCGTGTTCATTGATACGCAGGCACGCATTCACCCACGCCTCCCGTGTCGTATGTCTTTGAATATATCTGATTACAGATGTCGCTTGAGATAAGCTCTTCGATCATAGACGATACAACGGAAAGTTTGGCCTGTGAATCCTAGGACCATATCTGGTTCTTTGTCCCGCCTGCCGCGGACGATTGCGCAACCCCATACGTTCTTCGCCATAAACCAAGAATTCACTCTTCCTTTGGCTTTGGGTCAAACCAAAATTGTCACGAGGGTGTTATTATGCTTGCCGTACCACGCCACTTTGCTGGACCTTCTCTACTCTCGTTCAGCAGTGTAAGGGAATCGGCGCGCCACCTACGTAGGAGGGAGCAAAATCCAGACATCTTTCTTCTAATCAGACCACTCGCTCCTAGGCATTCTCTTCCTCAGGTTCGCGTATCATCCTCTCTTTGGATCAATGGTTGCCTCACACGATCATCATTGGTTCCCCGCAGATGGAAGCTCGTCGGCTACTTTCACGCGCATATGATGAGTGTGCAGCTGTTTGCCTCGTCCTCACTACCCCGTTTCACCGTCACAAGTGAGAAACGCGCTGAATCCAACATATTTCGTTATCCAGGGTTCGTCACGAACGGCAAGAATGTCAATATTTGTCACCATTCATTTCGGGCACCAGAATTTTGCTGAAACTCGCCAAATCCTTCGAAAGACGCCTTTCCATCAAGCCACCGAAAAAACATGTTCTTGACACTGAGAAGGGACCTACTTTTTTCAACGACCGATGTCGCGATGACTGACGAAAGAACTCCGGAAAGTCGTACGCGATCGACAAATGAATGCCGGCATAAGACATCCAACATTGAAAGACCGCAACGTCGTCGCGTTGCGATTTCATTTTCGTTGTAATTGCACATGGACCTGTCTGGACGTTCCCTATCGACCCTGTCCCTGAGTGCTGGAAAGAAATTACTCGCGGAGTTATTGCAGCAATGTGCGGGGGTAGTTCCGAAGATTCGGGGAGCCGGACGAGGCTGGGCATCCAAGATGTTTTCCGGATTAGCAAGGTGTTGGCACAAAAATATTGCAACCCTCCCACATGTGTCTTTTGGATCTAAAATCCCCCAGGCGTTGTATCCTGATCCTCAAGGCGTGATACGTGTTTCCTATTCCGTCAAAAGCCCGTCACAATGATAAACTACAATATCTTTTGTCACATCATCGGGACCACAATAACGAATAAGAGGGAGAATCTCCCAGGCGGCCAGGCCCGTCCCCTCCTTCTCTTTCGGGCGATCACTCTGGCTCTTTGAATAGGTACATCTGGATCTCGAGGATTTTTTAAATCTTGTCAGTTACTTAATGACGCCGGAAGCACTTAAGGACCAAGGAGGGCACTCCTTGAGCTTGTTCCTTTTCCGCACCTAACCATGATGGCCTCCGACTCCTCATTCCAACCACTACAACTCAAAGGAGAGATTATGGACCTAGAATTCACCATCGACACTGACCACAGGTTCGTCGTAATCGTTGGCAACTACGTCTTGTGTGCCTGCGAGTTTAACTTGCCGAACTAATTGACCGTTATTCCCCTCTTACTCCCGAAATCCCACCAAAAATAGGAAAAGGAGGAGAAATCGGACTACCCAAAGTTGTTTGAATTGCCATACCTCGAAACGAAAGGTGCGAGCTCATCGTCGTCGTGGTCGTTGGGAAAGTGCGGAGTACTGACGTCGGGGCTCTGTTTTGAAGTGTGATCGCAAAAGGCCATGCCAGAGATGTATTCAGCTGGGTCTGGTAGGGTTTTTGTCGAATTTGTTCGTGGCGACAGGCCTTGATGGTTTTTCGTTACGCATTATAGACGGGCCTTTGTGTCTATGAGATCGATGACCCGGCGCTCAGGTGAGTGTTCTCGCGTATTTCGGGGGGTATCCCATTGATTCGACCCTTTATGCGCAGAGATGACCCTACCGTAGACGAAAACACACGCCTACGGAATCGAATTGCAGAATTAGAGAGTTTGGTGCGAGAGTTACGCGGTATGTGGCGAGCATGATGCGGACGGAAGTCAGGTGCTGAAATATGATTCCTTTTCGCATAGGGAAACCACATCCTCGCTGGGCTGATAGTAATTTCCGCGACGGTGACCCCAACGAGAAGTGGCATTCTAGGGCGAGCAAATGCACGCCGTTAGCCAAGAGACGGACGGTGGACGGGATAGACGATCACGGGGGTGGTCGTGTAATATCCTCTTTGCTCACTCCCATCAAGACAGAACCGACTCAAGAGCAGGGGCCCCAGCTATACCGCTTCTCACCTTCACCACCTCCTATGCGATATCACACGTTCCCTGCGGACGTGCGTGGGTCGTCGAATTCTTCCTTCGACGCAGATCATGCTAGACCCAACTACAATAACACTCATCAATCGAACGGCTCTTCTGGGGTGCCAGCATATCACACGTCTCCATCGTCTTCGCCCTCTGGGAACTATGCCCCCCACAACCACCAAGCTTCATCGAACTCCTACTCCGAAGGGGGAGCAGGAGCGCATTATTCTTTATCTGGAAGCGACGATGGACACTACACCGACCAACAGCAGCAGCCACAGCAGCATTATAGCTCTGATGGATCGTCCTCTCCAACATACTGCCCCTGTCGAACCAACCCAGCAACGGCTGTGGCTTACGTTTCGCTCTCGCAGCAGCTACAGACTTCGCTGAACTCTCTACGGCAATATAGTCATCATCCACCCAACACGCAATGTGCACTATACCGACGCATGGTCGAGTTGCACAGCCTAATGAAGTGCGTTTCTTTCGCACCCATTCCTATCTCTGACCGTCGTTGCTTACCGATTAGATCTATTAGTGGGAGTGATCCAGCCGAATCCACACGTCCCACCTACGCAAATAATACGCCCACGGACCGAGATTCGAACGAGATTCTCTCACCACTGTCAGCGTCAAGTGGACACACTTCTTTCCATACCAATTCGTCTGGAGGTGTCTCCCCGCAAGAATGGAATTCCCTCGCTGCTGCTGGCTATAATTCATATTTCCCTTTGCCCTCAGGAGGAGACCAAGGAATGTACGCCCACGTCATGAGCTAAACGGGTCCACCCCCGACTCCCCTCCTTCTCTCGTCCCCCCTCCCCAATACTCCTCAGACTCCATCTCGATCTCGATGACGAGAATTATATCTACGTTTCGAATGTGTATTGTATACCATATCATGCTATCATGCTATCTTCATGCCTTATGACTATACTCGATGCCGTACCCCATATCTGGATCACTGTGTATGCATTAGTCGGATTACTGTTACATCAAATAATAGTACACGGAATTGACTGAGATGACACCACTTGTTATACACCTAACTGAAACCGAAAAGTTCGCTCCGAATCCGGAGGTGCTCTAACAACTTCACCCCCTTCGAGTTGCCAGATATCGCGTTCAATAAATAGAACCTGGCCGTCCTTCCGAATCAAAAGCACAGTAGACAGACGCGTGCCGTAGCTGCCAGGTTTTGAGTTGGATAATCCATCCAGAGTGATCGGAACAGGGGAAACGTGGACCGTCTTGCGAAGCTCAGAGCGCTGCGCGACAGTTTCAGGAGACTGCCACCTGGTTAGAGAAACCCAAAAATGTCAGTACATAAATTCATACGCGTAAACTCTGTTTGTTTGATCGAATAGAAAGGAGAGGAGTAAATGAAGGAAGGGTCATAGGATTAAAAGCCAAAAACAGTGACGATACTCACGCAAGTGCTTCAAACAAACGGTCCGTAAGTTCGGCCTCTTTCATATCCGGGGTTATACTTTGCAATACGTTTTCAAAGTCCTGAGTAAGGCGTTTAACTTTGGGCCATTCGGATCCACCTGCACCATCGACGCCATTAGACACGGCACTGCCGATACGCTCAGCATCGGACAGGGGCCGCGAGGTGAGGACGCCTCCAGACCCGTGATTCGTGATTAGAGCAGCGTCGAACCTGAGGGGCTGGTTCGGTACAGGCGAAGGTGCGAGGAGAAGCAGGTTGAACCCGGCGAATTTGGCATCTTGCGGAATGATCTTTCCGACCTCGTCCTCGAGTGGATGAGATGAATCTGATAGAAGATAGGACGAAACCAAGGACCCCCTAGAGGAATCGAATTCCTTTGGGGGTTCGGTTATGTTGGTTCTATTGGGCGAAGAAAAGTTTGTTGAGTGGTGGCTGTCAACCCCAAAGAAAGGAAGCGTATGAAAAGCTTACAGCAAAGCTACCCTCCCGGCCCGATTGATACCAAACCACGTTCCGCCAGCTACTCGGTCGCGTCCCGATAGGACCTTTCCGGTAGCTGGAGCTGGATCGCTCCGAGCCTCGAATGAATGAAAATGCGCATTGGTGGTGGGCCTTGCTAAAAATTCATCACGGTTCGTAGCCAATATGCTATAATTTGCGTGTTAGTGAGGGTGTCAGGGATGTTTTGTGCGGTTCTCAAAACTCGAATGTTTTGCTCACAGGGCATAATCACTACGATCCAGGCCCCAAACCGCGATGCACATTCTTGCCAAATCGGTGAGACTGGTTATATATGTGGTAAGATTTCTAACTTCAGGAGACGTGAGATTATGAGGTACTTGGAAACAACCGACTGAGAGCCTGAGCAGGGGCTCAATGCCTACCTTGAGAAAGTTTCGATGACGATATGCGTTACGACACCAGAGCGTCGTCGTCGATGATGCTGTCGCGTGTGTCAGCGATGCCTGCACTGCAAGGATGCAGAGTTTAGTATATTTAACGGACATAATCGTTCGAGATGCACCTAGATGGTACGTTTATAGAACCGTCAGTGGCTCCTTCCAGCGCGTGGTCTCGGCTGAACAAGGCGCCGGTAAGCCTCGAGCTGGGGCAGCCTGGTTAGAACGACGCAATGCAGTGCCGAATTTGAAATAGCAAGCACCCAGGACACGCTACTACAGGGTCAGTATCAGCCAAGGTGACCAGCTGAAATCCTACATGCCTTTACAAGCCCTTGCATGCAGTTCACATACAAGGAATCAGTTATCAGTAAATTACTGAATCTAAGCCTGTCTTGTCTAAGTTTCCCACGGGTAGTTATACGGAGTCTGTTGCATCCTGCTATCATCTTTCCACAAACAGTTACTTCACAAGGCCTCAAGGCCCTGTCCCCACCACAGAGCGCGCCTTTCGTGCTATGAGCGACATTGTCGTCGTTCTCGACAACGGCGCCTCCACCGTCAAAACCGGTCTTGCAAACCGCTCCAATCCAGGGGTCGAAAGCCCATGTAGGTGCGTCAATTGCCTCCGTAAACCTATTGCCCTCATTTCAACCCACTAGACTTATTCCAAACGCTGTGATACGTTCGAAAGGGGACAAGACAACCTACTTTGGTCATGAATTCGAGCGATGTAGGGATTATTCATCCCTTCATTACCGGCTACCCTTTGAAAAGGTTCGCTCAACGCGCAACGCATACAACGTGTTGGTTTCTCTATTCCGTTTTCAATCTAATTGCGTGTCGTCGCTCTGCAGGGGTACCTAGTGGACTGGGACGCGCAAAAGGCAGTATGGGATGGCATTTTCTCCGACGAAGTCCTGGACGTGAGTTTTTGTCTCTCCTGACAATTTCCCTCATGTGTTCCATCCTGCTGACTTGATGCGACGCCACAGATAAACACGACAGAATCTTCCCTATTCATTACGGAGCCGTACTTCAATCTGCCAAACATTCAGGAGGTTTATGATCAGTTTGTGTTTGAGGAGTATGAATTCCAATCGTACTATCGATGTACGCGTACGTCACAATTTTTCCCCCAGTTGGAACCGTGGATGTGATTGACAAGGTATACTAGCTGCATCCGTCATACCGTGTGGCACACTTTTTGCACAGTCTGGACTTCCGCCACCGGATTGTATGATCGTGATAGACTCTGGGTTTAGCTTCACCCATGTTGTTCCGATCCTAAATGGTCATATTGTCTGGGATGCGGTGAAAAGGTAAACTTTCATCGAACTATGCCTAGTACTGAGTTGAACCTGCTTTAACAAGATTAGATGTAGGGGGAAAGCTCCTAACCAATCACCTCAAGGAACTCGTCTCCTATCGCCAGTGGAATATGATGGAAGAGACGTATATTATGAATGATGTCAAAGAGTCTTGTTGCTTTGTATCGACAAACTTTCATGAGGACCTTGAAACCTGTAAGTCTTTATTACCAGTCATTCCACGCCCCCTTCCGTTCCGTGCTGCCAAAGCGAGAAAATATGTTTAGTCGACTGATTGATTTTGTGATATGCAGGCAGGGTGGATGTCAAATCTAATCCTATCGTTCAGGAGTATGTTTTACCTGACTTGTCAAGGAATCGCAAGGGCCGAGTTCGCCAGCCTGAGGATATTGTTACCGAGACTGATCAGATCCTGGTCATGAACAACGAGCGGTTTTCTGTGCCGGAAGTTCTATTCAGACCGGATGACATCGGTAGGTGTTTTGGACGTTTTTTGACTGCATCGAGACTCTAACCTCCGGATTGGGATGAGCAGGCCTTGAACAAGCTGGCTTGGCGCATACAGTAGCCTTTTCCATTGCTCTACTCCCCGAGGACTTGCGAGGCATGTTCTGGGCCAATATCGGTCTGATGGGTGGAAATACCAAAGTACCTGGGTTTCGCGATCGGTTGTGGGTTTCCCCCCTCCATTTTTTCTTTCATATCTTCTCCTGTTTACTCTCACCGTTGCGCTAAGAATCGTGGTTTTATTAACGAATTCTTTTCCTCTTCCCCTTTTATTCTTCATGCAGGCTTGCTGAACTGCGATCCCTCGCACCTGATGATAATGATGTGTTCATATATGAATGCAACGAGTAAGTCCTTCATTTCACAAGCTTTGGATTTTCCCTTTTTTAGCTCCTCTTCCTGCCTTCCCTTGTCTTCCCCACTTGTCTTCCCTTCTTCTCTTGGCCATGCTGTGCTGGGCCTCAGACCATGCTTGTGTGGTGCATCCACATTGACTGGGGCAGGACGACCGTCCCTGTAGCATTATTTCCCCCACTTATTTCCAATTATTTGTACCATGGGAGCAAATCCAAGCATCATCAACGAAACCTTCTTTCGTCCGTGTCCAAATTCCCATCGCAATTCACTCATTCCGTTTTTTCTTTCATTTTTTCTTGTAGCCCTATCACAGAAGCATATAACGCTGCCTTAGCGTTTGTCACATCAACAGAAATCGATTTTTCTAAAAGGGTTGTGACCAAAGCGGATTATGCAGAGAATGGGAGTAACGCTTCGAGAAGGAAGTTTCGGGATTGGAAGCAATTTGGCGAGGATAAGGAGAAGTTGATGTCCTGGATTGGGAAGGAAAGAGAGGAGAAGGAGAAGGAATTTGGGAAGGCAACTACCAGCATGAGTGGTCCTGATACTACTCCTGCGAATCAGCCCTCTGGTTCGACGACGACCAAGTTGGGAAGGAACAAAAGTCGGTCGATGAACGTGTCGGGGGGCGGACGCAAGCGATGATGTGAATCATCGACAACTGACCCACTTTCTTAGACATCCCTGAAGGCCTGACTGTTCAGATGATTGTTCATCCTTGACGTCCTTGATGCGGTGTTGTTTGTTTGCTTGTTCAGTCTACCTGTACTAAGATCTGTTCTTGATAGTGATAACGATAATGACAGATGCCAGATAACTTAGGGTTCTAAGGCCCAGTATAACATTGGTGACGACAACGACTGGTCACAGGTCCAGGAATCTCAAAGTGTCCAAGTTTGCGTAAACTTGGATTCACAGTTCCCTTTCGGTGTTACATTTTGGGTATCGAAACCCGAACCCCAGGAGCTTTCCGAATGTGACAAGGACGCGAGCGCCCGTTCGGCGGTAGGTAAATCAGGTTAACTTCTTCCCTATTCCACAAGGCATGTCTCGTCCCGACCCGTCCTAGCCTGTTTTCGCGCGATGCACTGGCACATTGGCTACATGAGGTTCGGCAGGAGCATAAGATTCGGGGTCGATGACGAGGCAACTACAATGAGCGATGTATAATCTCCTAAGCTAAGGGATAGAAGGGTGAGTAAGCTTTCACCACCGCCGACATATGGATGACTGCGCAGGCAATCACGCACATTTTGGGAAGCCTGGTGGCACGCCCAGGTAGGTAAGGTAGGGCGAAGGGTTTGCGCAGTCTGAACTTTGTTTTCTCCAGCCGCACGTATTCGCTTTGTAGATCGGAGGGTAGGTCGAGGAGTCAAGGGACCAAGATCAAACCCGGCTTACCCGGTGGAATCGCTCTCCGGAGTACGGTGGAGAACAACTCAAAGTTTGTGACTTCAAGCTCAGCGAGAGCTTGCTTGACATCGGATCGGTCTACGATTATGTCCGGACCCTCGATTAGCACGAGCAGAGCTGCATGGACATCTCATGCCTACATGGGCGCTCGAAATCGAGCGCCTGCGATCGCTCAACCTGGAGGTCATCTTGGCAACAAGAACTTGGTTATTTCAAGCCCTTGGTTTCCGGATCTCCTGTCGACCTGTGGCAACCTAGTCGAGCTTCGGGGGCACGTCTTTCATACCGCCCATTTTCACGGTGATTAGGAACTGCCGGAAAGGTAGGAACGTTGCTCGCTTGCTCCAGCAAACTGCTCACCTTTCCTAGAGTTGCTGTCGATGCCAGTGTAGTGAATGACATCATTCGTCATGAGGTGCGCGTTGGTTGTCCGATTGACTTTCTGGTCACCCTTAATATCAATCAAAAGGCACCCATGATTAAGTATTGTAGGTGTATCAGGTTATCAGGGAGACTACAGAGATCGATAGCTTTACTCGCATCATTACCGCGTTGACACATCTGCAAAAGCCCATGTTACTGGTCCTCGAGCTCATTGAATGGAATTTGGGCCGAAATGAAGGTCGGGTGAATGGTTGACTTGTCACCCACCACTGTTTCATAGAAAATCGCATATGACCGCCTAAATGCTCAGACCAAGAGGAGTTCGAGTCAATCGTTTTATAAAATGTACTGTACCTGTAAGAGAAGGTGGATGACCATCGGAGAATATTTCGAGGAGATGCAGTATCGTGAGTATACTCTCCCTAGGTACCTGGCTATGTCTCCTAGTTGTTCGATGCTGGACTTCATAGGTTGGTACGAGGTGGTAAGTCGGGGATTCAAGTTACTTGGACCCTGTGGCGTCGACCGTTTTGGTGAGAGGTCGACTTCGGTTGCGCGACTTGGGCCGCCATAATTCCCTGTTGCTTGGTTTGCTTTCTCTCTCAAGTTCACCGACGAACGCATCCCCCCTTCTTCCTAACGTTCACAATTCTCCTCGAATGGCCTTTGCAACCCTCAGCAATTAAACCCCGGGTAGCCTCCCACGTACATTTGCCGTAATAGTACTTGCATAGAAGGTGAGTTTTTCTTTCGAAGGAAATTAGACCGCTGCTCATTCGTTATCACAAGGGTTCAAAGAGACTAAAGATTAGCAGGGGCACACTCTTGTTATCACATTCTTGGAGCTCTTTTCACCATCTGCTGGCCAATCACTTCCGAAATGAAGCGCGTTGACGTGATTGCAACCGATATCGATTGGTGCGCCAGCCCGCCAGCCCGTTCCCTTCACAAAAGGGGGGGCAGGGGTAGAACTTCGGTCGCGAGCATATGCGTACGTACTACTCAATTCAGAAGTTTTGAGTTCGAAAGGAAGTTCAGCTGGAGAAGACCGTAGTCACGCGCGCTGATGTTTTTTCACCGCCGTCGATGCTAAGTTAGCTAACTCAAGGCGAAAACAAGGACATGCACAATAATGGTCATCACGATGCCGTTGGTCCTGACTACGATGACACCACGCCGACTTCTTATCAACCTCGTTCTGATCAAAAATCCATTCCAAGTTCCGGATTCTGTATTATCAGTCAGTTATCCTCAGGTTCAGGTAAGAAAAGAACAATTGAGAGGCGTCGTGGACAACAGAATCCTGGAAAGGTGCGTGTTATATTTGCGAAGCGTTATTGCTTTTTGTGTCATTTGAAATTCGGGCGTTTACTTACGTCTGCGTAGGCGTCCTGGTGATTCAATTATTCCTTGATAGAATGAGGCCAGGGCCTACCACGCTCTCATCCACATCTTCCATGATTGAGGATCTTTCGGTGGCTGTGGCGCACTGAATCCTGCGACTGCGCCTTCGCAGGGAGGCTTTGAAAGGGGTTATCTGTTGTCGGTTGGAGGTATGTCACACGGCGCTGAGCAGACGCGCTAAGGACACTGTTTTTGGCCAGGTATTTTTCTCACCGTTCGAGCTAATCACATTTTTATTCTCTCCAAGATACCTTGTTTCCGAATCGATCTCATCACCCTGGGATTTGCTTGGGTGCTGGCTAACTTGGACAATACCCACGTCGGTCCGCCATTGATATCTAATCTGATTTTGCGCCCAGAATACAACATGCATCTGGGCATCTACTGAGGCAGTACATCCAGGTTCTCTTCCCGACTGATAATCCCATCTAAGAATAGGGTTATAAGCATACAGCGTGCGCCTGTTTGACCTATGTCAGTGGATGCGCGCCATGGCTATCGACCTATTCACTGAACCAAGGAACCAACATCTACTAGAAGGCAGTTGATCTCTAAATTTGCCCTGGGGTTCTATCATCAGGCGCGTGACCATCGATGACGACGGACGCGCGAGCTTTCCTTCGAGGGCTATGAATACTTACCGGTACGTTCCACCGCGATTGAACGCCTACAATGTCCAGCGCAGTGCCTGCCAGTGGTCGAATCAATTTTCAATCTTTGCACACCTTCCCGAACATAGACAATACCATACTACTCCAGGTATTGGTCCTTGAATAAACGCTGTCCAGGACGGGTCTTGGTATCAGCCTCCAGGAATAACGATTATTCACCCGATAGCGTCATTCGAGTTAGACAGGTTATTTCCCGACATCAAATCGTTCGGTACCAATGAAATGGTGTGTCCGTCTCTCGAAATATCTCATTGAGTATGTACCTCACGTTGTTCGCCTCGACGTCTCAAGCGAGAAACTGGGGATATCATTACCCGTTGTTCGACATCGTCCATCGTCCTGTCAACATCCTTTCCTGGTAAGTCGAAGTGATGAGGGCTGATGACACCCGGGACCCCGCTCAGTACTGAACGGAGAATAAGAACAGCCGCGCTGGGAATAATCGCAATCTACTTCACCATGGAACAGCAAAACCTTGACGGCACCGATTACTCTCGGTTTGCAATCTTGCGACAGACTGCATGTGCTATATCATATTGACACTTGATAAGATTAGGCAATTCGGTCCCCCGTGCGTCGTCTTCAAAGTTCACTGTGCAGAGAGTAGCCCAGCCGCCAACCGGGCCGTTCCTGTCCAGGGTCCAAGCTAGAGCATGTCAATCCGGCAAGCAGTCATCATTGCTCGCCGGTGGTATGCTCCAGCTCGGAGTTGGACGTGTACCTGTACGGGCCTACAGATTCCTTTGCTCCTCCGAAGGCAAGACTCCCGTACATTCACAACCCCGCTCGAATGAAAACCAAGCCAAGGCACAATAACTTCACCTTCTTATTCCATCTCTAAAGCTCTAACATCATAGAACTTGTCAATGACGCCACCATACCGTCAGCGCATCACCGGCGCACTTAGTGTCCATGCTATCTCTCGATCTCTCTCCACAAAGAACCACACCTGCCGAATGTCGCGCTATCGATTTGGTGCAAGTACCTTCCCGGTCGTGGTGTTTGTGGCTGTCCAAGTTCCCATTACCGACGCGCTCCGATTCCGAAACCGAACCTTGGCTTCGCACTTGACTAGAAAGGTTGTTGAACGGTTCCTACATCTCGACTTGTCTTGTTGCTATTGATGTGGTCGTCTTCCTATCCTTCCGGGTGCCGGCCGCCGTCAACCCAGATCACAATCATTCACACTTCATTCATTTCGCCGAGTTCGTTTTTCCAATCGGTGTCACTTCATTGTGCAGTAGGTGCGTACGTGACCGTCCAGTCGCGCAGGGCCCCTGCGAAGCATCGGGAAATGTACCGGTTCCTTCATAGAAGGGCGATTAAATAAGGTTATAAAAAAGAACACCACAAGAATGATCCCAGTTCTGATATACATGCGATTAGCTACAGACCTTGTCCCCTGACCAGTGACGAAATCTCGAATGTCATGACTCCTAACCATATCGAGTCTAATTTCTTTAGAATTCCTTACCACAACATCTCAATTGGAGAGTCCCCGTCATCTCCACCGTCGTTGCCGTGCCAAGGAAGGAGGGGGGCGGTCACGGCAATGGGGGAACAAGTGAATTGGGAGAAATTGTGACATTCGTGAAAAGGTCGTTAAACACACCAACAGAAAAGAGGATGACATGACATGACAGCAGACCATGACAAACGGATTAAAAAAAGTGCAAGACAACACAGTATAACAAACAACAACAGGCGAGAGTGAGGTAGTAGTGGGAACATTGGACCGAGAACGAGAAGACCCAATTTGGTGGCTAGACGATGTATTTTTGAAGTATCCAAGGACTGGGTTTGACCGTGAAGATGCAGTCGTGATCCTAAGTCTGGGGTTGCCCTTGCGCAGCCGCAGCCGCGACAGCCTCAGCTATCCGCATGACTTCCATGAGCTGCGTCTGCTGTTCGATATCCAAAGCGGTGGTCGCAACTTGGTAGCTTTGGGGGTTAAGCAGTTGGAATGCTGCGAGAGAATGCCATCAGTGACCGTATTCTCAGTATCAGACACGCAAGGAGAGAAGAATGCGAGAAAGATAGAAACAACACATACTGGTCAAAGCCTTTTTGAACGTCTCGTAGGGGTCCACATTGTCAATAGCGCTGATATACCCAAGCTCTTCTTCAACGTCGTCATCCGACCCGCCATCCTCATCCTCGACAGTTCGCTCTTGAGCATTACGTTCTTGACGAAGTCGCTCCTGCTAAAGGGCGAATGAATAATGATACATAGCCCATGAGAAATGCAACGAACCTCCTTAGCAAGAAGTTCCATGTATGCGGAATCTTCATCCCAGATATCATCCTCTAATGAGTGCAATCAGTATACTGTGATTATAGCCGAGAGTGTGATATCCTAACCTTCATCGCGCAAATTCATCAACCTCTCGCTATCAACATCGTCATCGTCCTCATCTTCATCCTCGATAACCTGGTCTTCCAATTCCTTGCGAGCTAGAAGCGCATAGATGAGGATCTATCGTGAGACATAAGGTATATCATCACCGACCTTCAACGGCCTTGGAGAATCCTTTGAAAATCTTCAAGATACCACCGACGATACCAGGCCATCCTTCGTGTAACGCAGGAGGAATGCTATCCGGCGACAGCTCCAACAACGCGCTCAAAGCTAAAATGCATAGCTTCTTGTCGTGAACTCTCGGGAGTTTCTGTTGACATAGCGAAAAGGACATTGATGAATAAAATAAGATAAAGAGCATATATTCTGAGGAGACAGACCTTTTCAGAGTTATTGATGGCAGAGAACCACTTGTCAAAGAAGACACGAGCAGCACCGGGGCTAGAGCCCTCGATGATTTGCAAAGTAGCAACCGGGTTATACAAGACAGCGTTGATGAGGACCTCAAGGTTAGCCAACCGGAAAGCGAAAGTTTCGCCCTTGTCCAGTTGACCCCAAGCCGTGTTGATTATAGGTTGCAACAACTACAACGAAAAGAAAAAAGGAAGCGTTAGTAGCCTATCTTCCTATGATAAAGAGCCAAACACAAACCTCGTCGGCACTACCTCTCAAATTCAACAAAATCGATTCAGCCAATTTACACCCGTTCACATGATCATTCTCCCCCAAATGGGTATTCGTAATCGCCGTAACATAGATATCCAATAGCATTTGCTTGTAATCTGGTCGAGTCTTGACGACGTCGTTACCAAAGGACACAAAGTTGTCCAACCCAGGTAACATTTCTTTAAGGGTATAGTATTCCCAAAAGCCAGCGGGGACAGGTCAGTCGAGTGGACTGTGGGATGCATAAAGAGAACGCACCGTCCAAGAAATCGATAGCGTCGTTCTTGAAGAGTCGGTACATAGTCTCAAAGATGGGCCACATGCTAGGCGAGATTTTACGAAGTCGGAAGGTGAGACTATCCACAAGGTCGAACATGTTGTCGAGTAACTCTGGAACCGAAAGCAGTAGATGAGGAAAGAGATAACAAGTAAGCACGTAGACGAGCTCACCGATCAACTTGTGTTCAAAGGTATATTTGAGGATAGGAACGACAACCTCTTGAACTTGACTCAAAATCTCCGTTGCACTATCGAGCGAGAGGATGATCTGCATAATTTTTCTCGTTAGCATGACTACAACTCCCATCGGAAACGATACATACGGTGTTGATAGTCTTGGAGATACCGAGAGCCGCAAAGGTCTTGTCATCATCGGCTTCAGAGAGTAAAGTCTCCGCGTCAACCTCTCCACCACCACTCTCCTCTTGAGCAAGTATCTCTCCCGCAAGTCTCAAATAGGTATCGCACTAAACCACCAGGGCATCAGTAATCATCACCACAAGCAACGGCCTGAAAACACAGTCGCACTCACCAACCGAGCAGTTAACTGAGCAGCAACTGGTAAAAGCTCAGTTTGGAAGGAGTTAACCATCACTTCCATACTATGATTCAAGATATCGAGTTCCGATTCGTCCGACAGCTTGAGCAGATCTAAGATACCCGAGAAAGAATATGTCAAAAGACACCAAGACCAACCCAATTAGTGATCAGCTTCAAGTCAGGGTTGCAATTAACAAAGTAAAAAAGCGGCGTCGAAAAAGGAACAATAAAGAACCTAGCGTAACCATATAAAACCATAAAGCCAAGGTAAAAAGAGGCAAAGAAAGGGTAAAAAGGGAGATCCAGGGCAAAAAAAGCAGAAATTGCAAAAAGGAAAACCAGGGCGTACCTTGGATGACTTTGCCAACGAGCGGGGAAACGGCGGATTTGACTGCAAACAGGAAAGAGAAGAGATTAAGTTTGGAAGACCAAAGGAGGGGGATTACGGAGAGTTCGAGGAACCAACGAACCGGAGTCGTAGACGACCACCATCTCGGTCAGAGCTAACGCAGCTTGGACACGGACGGGGAAATCGGGATCGTCCAATCTAGCCAACACGATATCGAAGTGGACTTTGAGATTCTGACGCAGATGGGTTAGCATAATTCCGTCGAAGAGACCATGGTGTTGGATTACCTCTTCCTTTGACCATTGTAAACCGGACTTGATGACTGCAGTCAAAACTTCCAATGCCTAATGCAGTTATCAGTAAGGTAAATCCAGCAAGCAGACGAGAGAACTCACCATAGCACGGATGTAACCTTCAGCGTTCGAGAGCTCTGGAGTAACAAACTGGATAATGAATTGCTCCATCCTGTTTTTGACCTCAGGGTGTCGGATCATCCACGGTCCAAGAGCAGCCGTCATATTCAAAGCACCGTATTTCTGCGCAGGTGCCGCATTTCTAGTGCATATATGAGCGCTCCCCGAGAATTTCCCTCTAAAGATGCGTGACTCACGATTCGAGAACTGAGTTGATGAATCTGAGGATTGGCAGGAAAGTCGCCTTGGTTCTGTTGCTAGCGAGTGAGAATAAAAATGAAGTCGCAGACGAAACAGGCGTGGAGAAGTTTTCGGTCTCATCTGTGGTAAGAGGTCAATTTTCGTGACAAAGATACAATATATGCGACTTACCAACTGTTACCCGGACGTAGTCAGTTGGGTCAGACTCCCAGAGAAGCTTCTTGGTGGGGGTAAAAGAGAGATGAGGGAACACGAAACTTGAGACAAGAGTCTCGACGTGGGGCTTGAGGAGTGTCCACGTTGACTTGGGCTTGATACTAAGCAAGAACAACGTATGGATACAACACAGATCAGGCGCATATATGGACATACCATTCGATGAAGAATTGCAGAATCTGGTATTGACATTTTTGCGATAACCAAGCTTGGTTTGTCACAAAGAGCTCGACTTGTCCGAGATAGATGTTGAGAATCTCAGGTGCAAACTGCGTGACGAAATGTTCCGCAAATGCGCCGTAATCTTTCTTCATAGGACTTGGGAGTTGAGATGGGTTACCATATCTGCAAAGAGGTGAGTACATGCGTGCATTTCAAAAGAAAAAGACGAGCAGACCTCATGAAAAGACGGCCCAAAGTGCCATACGCCCATTTCTTGGCCTTCCACCATTCACAGCGCTCTCGTTCGTCCTCGTCCTCCGGCACTGCTTCTTTCGGAAGCTTAAGCTGGATGACAGCGAAGAACAAGCGGCCCCATGGCACGATACTCTCAGAAGTTTGCTGATGCGGGCTCAATTCTGATTGCAACGTGGTCTTGTACGTTTTCAGTATAAGATGCAACATGGTTGGGATCTCCTGAGCGGCGCTAGGAGGAGTTTGCATCATCTGAGTGGCAATATTGCTCAAATGAGGTAAGATCTCTTGAGCAATCTGAGGTAGGAAGTTGTTCTCGCGTCGGAACCTTTGTGGTGTGTTAGTGCCTCTTCTGGGCGAAAGTAAGGGTATTTGACCCACCTATATGCGCGAACACACTCCAACGCAGCGATACAGCCAGCATGTACTTGGCGCACATCTTGACTTTGAAGTAAGGCTTTGAGGTCCGTTAATAAATTGGGCAAACGTTCGGGGAAGTCGTGAATGATAATGTTCCTGAGGATGTTGGCAAGTTGGATTGTGATAGGCCGCGATGATGAGTTTGCGATGAGAGATAAGATGTTACTTCTCAATTGGTCTCTATCAGACTGCGCGATGATGGGCTGATCTGGACGCCGGGCGGTGGGCTCATAAGAGTACCCAGTATGAACGCGATTTTTCAACCAAACAGCGCAAGCTTGACGCGTCGAACTGTTCGGTGGATAAAACCAACCCTCGTGAGTTCCATTTAGGGCATAAAGGACGCGATCAACACGTACATCTCGGTAGAATCATTGGCAATAATCTGGAGCAAGGCAGTGATTACGCCTTCCTGCAGTGTTAACTGTTATGATGACAATGAGATCACATCAGTCAAAGTCTCTAACACGCTATAAAGAAGTTCCGTCTCTACCTTGCGGATTTCGAGCTCTGCAGCCTTGCGGATATTTGGATCAGGATTGATGGTTGTTGAAAAGAGATTCGAAAGGGTAGAGAGGTCCATCTCTTGGACGGCGATTCTGGACGTATACAAATAGCTTGATATGCAAGACTGTGTGTGGCAACTGCCTGAGATTGGATTTTCTATGACAAGACGGGAGTGGCGCAAGTCGAGGACAAAGACAAGATTGTTGCACTCTGAATTTTTTTAATCTCCCACGTGAGCTAATTATCGCGACCGCGCTCAACAGAAATTACGCGAAGGGTGACTGCCTCTAACTCGCGTGAATACCACCCTCAAAGCACATCAAAAAGTCGTTGACTCAACCCAATTCTCATCTGCCCTAGGCCTGCGTGAAGAACATGTTGAAGAAACGAAGGCGCTGATTCCAGCCAGCGTCCGCCGTCTACAGCAGTTATCGTCCTCGCTCTAACGATCGTGGCACATCGATAACGTCCCCTTTTCCATGTTGTTGTGCGTACTTTTATTGTGTTTCCTTGATATCAGCCATGGTTCACACACGTCCAGAGGGTTTGGGCGAGGTATTTCCTGATATGCTTCGCCCTAAGTTCTGGACTGCTTCTTATCTACAAACGTCGTATATATGCAAAAGGCTAGCCCTCGTCGCAGTCGTTGTTAGTGGCGACCTGGGTAGGTCCTGCACAGTCCTGCACCGCGTCGAGTCGAGTTTGTTCTGTGGATGTGACAAGGGCACATCCCAAAAAGGAAACTTCGCCGGTTTTTATCTCGCTTCCGTCCGTTGGTGGAGATTCCGACGTGAATTCTGAGCGCTCTCGACGGCCGACGGCCCCAATGTCCTCAGGACAAATCCAGTCCACTGCAAATTGGGACAACTGGGCTACCATTTGAAAGGTGAATCTTCCAGCAAGTTCCAGATGACAAAGATGGAAGACGGACAAATAACCGCCAACATCTCCCGAGTGGAATAAGCCGGCGAGTCACGCACTCTCTTGCTCTCTCCACCACCACCATCAGCTCTTACCATTGAAATTACACTACAAGGTACCATCCTTTCTCCGACCCTACTTGCTATATGCTGATCATTCGTTGTAGCCTTTGTTACTTGCTCAAATAAACCCTTTCATCTATCAACCCATTCAGCGGTTGCCACTGTCCACAATTACACTCAGAAACAATGGACCCAAACACACCAGATGATATTGAAATGAACCCCGCGTCTACGGCCCCACTCGTATCAGAGATGGTGCACCCCCTAGACGATGACGACTCTATGCCAGAGCTGCAGAGCATCTCTGACTCTGATGACGATTCAGACTCAGATAGAGACGCTAACGAGGTTGAAATGCAAACCGTCGATGACTTCGACGAACCCACACCCATCAGTATGCCACCTCCGCTCAACTTGTCTGCATTACAAGCCCCTTTCGCGCGTCCCGTACAGATGCGGCAAACGAGCGGTGTAAGGCGTACACGGGTAGAGGATGACGACGATGGAGAACGAGACCGTAGACATCCCTCTCAGCGTATTAATCAGCCAGCTCGGGCACCCTCGGCGAGTGCTTCATCGAGCGCTGCGCCCCAACCGCAACAACGTCATAATATACCTCCTACCCCAATTTTCCCTCCACCTCCACCACCCCAAGGAAATCCACCTAATCCTGGCATGTTTGAGCCCTGGAATTTTGTGCAGCACTTCACGCCCAACCCCCCTGCACCCCAACCTGGAGCGGCGCCTCCGCATAATCCCCAGTCCGCGCCTGGACCTGCCGGCCCTGATCCCCGTGGAGGAACCGTGCTAGGAGGTTTTGCAATCACAATCGACCTTTCGACAGGACGGCCAGTTATTTTGAACAGCCGCCGAACAGGCGCGACCAACGTTCCTCATCCTGGGCCTAACCCTCCACCAAATGTCCCACCAGGCCCTCACGACGCCCCGCCCCCTGGTAATGACCCCTTGACTGGCGACCCACGCGTCGAGGTGAATTTTGGGGAATTACTGGAACGCCTAGGCATCTTAGGAGCCATGTTTGGACGCGAACGGGAGCAAGAAGATCCGGAACGAGCAAAGAAGTTAGTAGACGGTTTGGAGGACGTGCCAATTGGGTTAGTCCGCCGTTTAGAGCGTGTCGGCCTTGGCAGCGACGAGGGCGTTGGCGGAACAGGGGGAGATAGTGGATGTGCTATCTGCTGGGATCGACTACTCGATGGAGAGAGCGAAGGTTTCGGCCAACAGGAAGACAAGAAAGAGGAGGGAGAAGGAGAGGGAGAAAGACAAGCAGAAGATTCTGCTGCAGCATCAAGCTCATCAACGCCATCCGACATCAAGCAATATCCCAAGATCGTGACGCTACCTTGCGCGCACGTCTTCCATGCTTCATGTTTGATACCTTGGTTCTCGAGACCTAATCAAACAACCTGCCCCACATGCCGATTCAATATAGACCCTGAAAATCTTACACTTCGTCGTAGGAGACGACGATTCCCTATGGACCCCTTAGGTGACGACATCACTGTCCCTGGTGCCCCGCAAGGTACGGGAGTTGGGCCTGCTCCACCCGGACCGATACCAGATACTGGTGAAGCCGTCGAAGACCAAAACCCACCTCGTGAGTTTGACCCAGATCTCGCCATGATCAACGACCTTCTTACACTATCCCTAGAGGACCAAGCTGTCCCAGCAGATGGAGAAGCGCGTCCCCATAATGGACCTCTTCACGCCGCGGGTTTACAGGGCCTAGCAGATCCGGGTGGACCACCAACTGCGAACGGACCAAGACCTACTGCGGGTGATGGGACTCGCCGTGGGCCACCACACGGGTTTGTCACGATAGGTTTCGACGTATTCCTCGGCCCACGAATGGGAGCAGATGATGATGATGATGACATGGACGATGTTCCTGTGGTGCCGAACGGTAACCGTGATAGACACGCTACTGCGCCTGGTGGCGATAATCCAGCTGGTCCCCACGCACCACCACCACCACCTCAAGGTGCTCAAGGCGCTCAACAGAATGCAGAAGATGGTCAAAATGGCGATGGACCGCCACCGCCGTTTAGGATGCTCGGAGAGATGTTCGGGGAAGTGTGGAACCAATTGCTCAATTTTGGTTCTCAACCGAATACACCTGCTGCAAACCCTCCTAATCCTGGTCCAGCTGCACCTCCCGCTGGGGCCGCCGCCCCGCCAACTGCAGCTGGCGGTGGTGCCCAACCTGTCCATGCACCCCATGTTGGCCCCATCCCATTCCCGCGTATCCAGATGAACAGGATACCTCCACCCAACCCTGGCAGTCAACCTGGTGCTAGGGCTGGAAATGGACCCCGACCTACCTTACCGCCGTTTGCACACCTCTTCGCCGGTCTTCGATCGGGAGGTATCCCGACTCCTGGCGCTGCGGCCGGACAAACAGGAGGTGGTGCAAATGCTGCTGGGGGTAATAACCCCTTACCATTCGCGGCGCTCTTCGGTGCATTCGTACCCAGAGACCAACGCGCTGCTCAACATCAACATAATCATACTGCACCTCCCAATCCGACTGCTCAACCAGGACCCTCTAGGTCTGCTTCCGAGCCTCCTATCGGGGCTACTCAGCCCGCCGACGGAAATGATGCTGCCGCTGGTGCTGAAGGTGCCAACCAAAACGCAGAGCAGAATCAGGGCAACGAGAATACCCTCCCTCCCTTTGACCGTTTCCTCACTGATATTCTTGGGTTCCCTATGGGAATGAACCCACCTCGAGGTCAACGACCTCCCTTCGAATTCCCCCCGCTTCACCAACCCACACAACCCACGCAACCTCGTCCGACTAGACCAGTTCACCAACGCCGGGAACGAGAGAAAAAGGACTGGACGTTACCACCTGCTCCTGGACCCACACTGAGAGAACGTGTTGAGAGGAAGGAGAGAGAGGCGGGTTTAAGGTGTCATGATATGAGTTGTGGGATTGGACCTTCCGATGAAGATCCATTTGTGGATGTTGCTGAGAGTTCTCTGAAACAGCTCTCTATCAAGGTGTTGGTTAATTTCGAGAACCACCACCAGAACGAGGATGGGACCATGAAGATGGTTTGTCACCATAAGTTCCATCCTGCTTGTTTGGTTAGTGCGGAGAGGGTTGCGATGATGGGTCAAGATGCTAGCGTCATTGACGGGGATGTGGAGGTTTCGTGTTCGGTTTGTAGAGGTCATGGGAGGGTGACCCAGGAGGAGTGGCGACAGGGGCTCGAGGCGCTTAGTTGAACGAATTGATTTTCTTCTTCGCTAGTGGCCCGGCCTTCCGCGCTCGACGTTGACGTTGATTGCATCGAATACCTTAAGCCCATCATCCTCCACATACTCTAGCCTCCTCTCTCCTTTCCTTGTTAGACTCCTCGTTCTACATTACAATTCTTCATTACATCGCTCGCGGAGCGTTTTATTCACCATTCTATTATGATCGGATAATACCTACTTCCTTCCCTTGTTCATCCTTTATACCGCATCCCTCGATATTACGACTTATATTCGATAACCGCCATCCGTCATATTCACGGTTCTCAAAAGCGACAATTGTACTTCTACTACTCTGTACCACTCTTCCGGTTTCTTGCAGTTTATCATTGACTATTTATCTTGCGTTTCCTTTCTCTAGGTTCGTTATAAGTTCAAGGTTTTGGTGTTAGTGTTTCTCCATAGCTCCCTATTTATTGGTTCTTTATTTCATTCGTCGTGCAATTCCTTCGTCGTGCACTTACCACGAGCGTCTTATATACGATAGCTAGTCATGGGTTATGAATTTTTGTACAAGTTGGTAAAATTGGAGAATCGACAGAACGCTCACTCTGGATTTTTGAGTAACACGTTTAGAAGCAAGTTTACAGACAAGTACTACGATAAAGTGCACTGATTGGTAAATAAGCGTTCTCGTCAAGTGAGCAGGACCATATGCACCTCCTCATCGACCCTGACGAGTTGTCGACTTCTTGGTGCGGAGTCATTTCGTCTTCAGCTTGTTCGAGCTGCCATGACAATCCGAATGCATGCGGATTCGGATTCTTCATCACGGTTGTCAGCAAACATCAATCAGTATCGGATGTTTTCACTCTCTGTCCTCTCCTTGCAACTTCAAGCCAGCTGTCTTGTCAGGAATCGACCCTATCTCCGAATCCATGACGTCGACCACTCGAAAGTGCAAAACTTCCCAAAAACGGCGGACAAAAGGAAGAGGATCCTTTCGGTCTGGGTTCTAGATTCCGTCACCACGTGTATGAGTATTTCCTAGGCTAAATTTTGCTCGGACTAGAGTAAGTTTGTAGTGATGCGATGCCCTCAACCCAGAGAGGTAAACGTGCAAGAATGAGTCAGACTTGGTCATCTTCGTCGGGGGGTGGCTGAACCCCATTGTGCTTTTCACTCCTTGCTTCCTTCTCATTTCTTTCTTTGCTGGGTTTTACGACGCGAAGCTTTCTCTTGGCTTGTTTTCTCGATTTTCTATGGAATGAAGGCTCTTGGACGTCGACCAAATCACTGCGGAAGGCTCGTTGCGCCACGAGATGTCGGGGATTCGGATTTCGGGGTCAATTTTCCTCGAGCATGCGTCGCTGTCAATGCAGCTGTAGTGGGTGGTCTTTCGAACTCGGTGTGACCCGTGCTCTGAAGACACTCAGCTGAGGCTCAGCTCCCAGCCAATGGTACGTTTTTCTATAATTACAGGAGTCCTCTCACAGAATTGTGCTACTGTACAGTGTTTCCGTGATCTCTCGAAAGATCAAACTTTATCAGGTTTCTGGTAAACTCACATCGAAGACTGTGTATCTGTGGCTCGTGGCGCACGCATATATCCAGGAAATTCGAACCCTCATTTCTCTTTGAATTTCTGGGGCGCTTCCTGGTGACATGCAGAAATCCAAGATGCCGTGCATATATTGTCCCGCGCACAGAGACTGTCTCGGTTTAGTTCGTTGCTCAACGGTTCAGTTCTGGTGTGCATAACTCTCGGTTTTGGGATCCTAACGACCTTCTGTGGATTTAGGTCCTATCGAAGTTATCTACATCTCGTTCAAGCCAGGGTGGTGAACAGCCCTACACTGTCTTGTATGAACGCATACAAGCTACCCTATCCTCCTATGCCGACACTTAGGGATCAATCGATTAGAACGGGCAGGTCTTCTGGTTTCACTTACAACTCAAGTCCGACCCTTAAGGCTGTTGAAACCTTCAAGCCTCATGCACCCAGATGTCGAAAAGATCGATCTTCCCAAGGTTCCGTGGTCTTCGCAGGCTGGGATCGAGGTTTGATACTGGACGGAACGCTCACCATCTCGTGAATATCCGCAGGTCTGCACGCAGTATGCATATGCCAGTATACCGACCTCCCTCTCGGTGATTGAAAATAAAGTGCATATACCCTGTTCTAGGTGATTCTGGCCTTTGGAATTTACTGCGGATCTTTCTTTGGAGTCTTGGGTGCTCATTTTTCAGTCTTTTCGGGATAATCCTGCGGCATGCGTCTACTCGAGGATGAATGGTTACTTCGGACCCTTTTAACTCGCGTCTTCCTCGGACAGTCATTGGACGACGAGATGACCTGCATGCTGGAGAAGCCCCTATCGCAATAACGTGGCAGCTCTTGACGCTTCATGGGAATTCCCCAGAGGTTTGACGTCCAAGGCGGCCGCCCCGACTGGAACTACTGAACCGATCTTGCGCCTTACGAAATGGGGGATGGATCTCCTGGACGAACCAGAAGAATGCACCAATTTCGAATGTTCTTTCCCTTCATTCCTAGGTTTCACACTTCCATTCAAATTTGAATATGGGCTTGGACCTCGTGTCGTGTCGCGTCTTGTGCTATTCCAAGGACACGCTCATGTTCGCGAATGATGGTATGTACGGTGTGGTATTAGATCCAGGGGTTTGAAGAAGAAAAAGTGGTTTACTACTGAATGGAAAGCGTACAAGATTGCGGTGGATGTAGTACAGATGTCAGGAGGGACTGAGGTATCAAAAAGTTGGCCATGCAAAAGGTAAGTCGTAAACAAGTCATACCCGAGAAAAATAATGGTGGTTTAAGAGCACAATAATAGGACATCCTTCGAAGAAGAAGCAATAGCAAGAAGAATATAGGGGGTTAGAGGTAAAGAATGTGGAGAGGTAGCGAGTATCTGTAATAATGTTGGTATCATCAATCTTTGGTAAATTACGAGCCTTACTGACCGTAAATTATAGGCGTTACAACAACGAAAGCAATGCGTGTAAAAGGTGTGTCACCCGATAAAGAAAGAAATGAAGGAGAATCCGGTTGAACTGTTGCCCCTTAGGAGCTTCGTGGTTCGTGGAATTCCAGTAACCATTGACCGGGAGTGTCGAACTTTTGTGTCAAGCCTTTGAATATCCGCTTTCCACGCAACAAATCAACGCGGCGCAAGCCGCATTTTTCGTTGTAGGCAGGCAAACCAGGGCTCTCCTTGCATCGCAATTGGAAAGCCTTCCGACACCGCTCAAGGTAGTCGTGCCCAATCTGCCTCTGCTCCTCCCGGGTCAAAGGTTTCTGATAGTTGTGGTAGATGGCCTCGAGAATGTCACCGCAACGCAACCCTGTTGGTTTGCGGACGACGACGGGCCATTGTTCGAGGTGGCGGCTGACGATGACCATCTCGGTCAAGATGCAATGCGACGAAACCGGGATATCCCAAGTCGAATGCGGTAGTGGTGTCGAATACCCTCCCCGGTGCTCTCTTACTCCCCAATCCGAACCCTTTGGGTCGAACCAGACATCAAAATACAAGGGAGGGTATTCCGAACGATTGCGAGAGGCGTAATCGACTAGTGGCCAACTCAAGGCGACCGCTTCAGCCTTCAGAGGGACTAGCGAAGAACACGGTTGAGCTCTGATCTGACAAAGGGTGTCGTCGGCTGAAGGCATACCTTGTTTGACATAGGCCTTCATATATTTCGGCGTATCCGACGAGTTTGTCGGAGATCGCGATGGATCCTGATGCTTGCTTACGCTTGAACGCCGTGACCGCGAATGGTCGTAGGGCGGAGGAGGTGCTGCCAAGATGCGATGAGGACGTGATGACCATGGCGATAAAACTGATAGCCCATACCTGGGGTGTTAGACCGTGTATTGGACCAGCAAGACTGGTCACCCTTCGATGACGATGCTGATCGGAAAAACGGAAGACGTGAGTGGCAGTTCTTATATCGCGAGGTTGTTTTCAAGTGACTTACTCCGCTCCATCTGTTTCGTATGCGACGCGGAAGTATAATGCGAAGAGGACCCGCCTCCCTTCACATAACCAGCATATGAACCTAAGATTCGGCGATAGCTTCCGTATCAGCGATCGATGGTGAACGCATGACGAATCCGGGGAGATCACATTACCTGCACCCTTTTCATGACCTGCTGATGTTGGTGGTGAAGACCCAGTCTTAAGACACGAAACCAGTGGTGGTGAACCTATTTGATTCCTTGTTAAAAAAATCTTGTTGAATTTGACAACGACGACAGGCATACTGCTCTTATGAGAGTTCTTCAGGATAGATTTCAACGGGGCTGTAGGAAGACGCGTGTGGCAAACGCGCCGCACAATCTCAGCGAAACCGTTCGCGAACAAAGATGGGAAGGCGTGGTGTGGTGGAAGAAGAACATACCATCATTTGTCATCGACACCGTCCTTTGCCTCGAGGAAGACTCACGACTTGAAGGCTCATGTCGTGTCTTGGTGGCCGTGGTAGGTATAGGAGTCTGCGATCTCCGCTCTGGATAGACTCCCTTCATTATCGACATTGGCTTGCGCTCGTACACGGGCGTAGAGCTGGGGCTTTCGGCGGGAAGGGAGAGAAGGCCAAGTTTTGGGGCCGATGGAGTATCGCTGTAGAGAAGCTTGCTTCGCTTGAACATGGTGATCATTAAGAGTCGTTATCGGAGCTGTGTGATATCCGCCAGAGGGGGTGTGGGGATATGAGGGCAAGGGAGGAGGAGGAGGGCCAGCGTATAAGATATGAGGGAGAGAGGTGGTGGCGATGGATGTGGTATTGCGGAAAGATGTTAGACCTGCCACGAGTCTGGAGGGCAACAAGGCTGAAAAGGAGAGAGGCGTGGACCTCAAGGTAAATGGATCTATAACGACATGAAAATGACGGGAGGAGGTGTTACCTGGTCGTGACCAAAACGGCTTTTGACGTCCGAGCCTCTTGGGAAGAAAGACCCTCGGGGTCCCCGCAGTCAAACTGCACCCTCTGGTTTTATGTGGCGAAGGCAAGGGGGAACAGACAACGAGACGACCTGCTCGACACGAGGCGAGATGGGCCAAAAGTCTCGTTATCCAAACATGGCCACCCTTCCGAATCCCTAACCAATCGCAATCCATCCATTGCCGTCACGTGGGGGAGGGGAACATGAGCCTTAGAACGGTTTAGAACATGATGTTTTGACATGTAGGCTCTTTTCCTCTTCTGAGCGACCTGGAATTGCCGAAAGGCAGGTTGTTACCCCTCCGAGTTTGTTCGACGGGCCCAACGTCATTTCTCCACGCTTTGTCTAACGCTGCCCATCACGAACGGCTCTTAGCAATAGGAGCTATACGATATTTCCGATCTGGGAGGAGGTGGCGAGGGAAGTGATGTGTTTGTGGCCATGGTGTGCCGATGACGAACGAGGCAATAAACAAGCGACGAGCTGATAAGTTTCTTATGTTTTGTTTGATATTTCCTTTGGCCCTGAAATCGACCTCTTTCTCTATCATGGCGCTTGGAAGGAAGAATTCATCACCGGGCCTTGCGTTCATCACGTGTAGTGGGTTCCCTTTGATTGAATGTCTGTTGAACAACGCGGACGATGCCTTGAGGCTGATAAAACACTTCGAACAGCAGACTGCGTACTTTGGTGCTCTGAAAACTCCGTCAAAACTCTCCTGCTCCAGCGCTCGGAAAGTTTTGCGCAGCCGAACGATGGTGTATATTGCACCAACAAATTGGTCGTGAATGGGGATGCAAGGTTGGGGGTGCAAACCAACTTCCCGGGCGCCGGGTCACTTGAACCAAGAAAAGAATGAAGGCAGGTTGATGGGGATACGGATTCGTGGCCGCGGCACAGCCGCTAATTGCGTCGTGGGCCTTGAGAACAGCAGGAAGAATAAAAGATAACTGATAAAACAGGCACCATTTTACCGAAATGTCCAACGGAGGCAGAAGAGGGATGGTGATTATCAGAAATGTGCCCGTTGGTGTTGGGTGAACGTGGGTTGGCTTCGGTGTTCAATGGCTACGGCTGCGGTGGGTGTCAAACCACGGATAGGCTATGAAGGCTATCAGTTGGTATAGATTGTCCCGTCGATGCAGGTGTTGGCACGTTCGAAGAGTTTGGAGGGACTGGGACTGGGATTGATGGGTGCCTGTCTTGCACAGATGAGTGCCCTTAGGTTGCATGCTACTAGCCTATCTGATTTACGGTTCGTTCCATAGTCCATCCTATGGAGATATGGGATACGGGTATTGAAGATTTGCTAGGGGAACACTCTCCTGATACTGTATTAGACTAAAGCTCGGATAAATTGATGGTTTATTTTTGTCAAAACCAATGGGGTTTTACATTGAATGGATATTGATTAATGGGGACACGGTACTACAAGCCAAGGACGGGGTTTGAGACTATGCTTGAGCCGTCTCCGTTCGTCTCGCCTTTACCAGTGCTAAAGGATCCAGGCGGCAATCCAAAGCAAAACATCGCTGGGGGAATATCGGAGAAACCAATCTCGCTTGCCCCACAGTTTGGTTTCCTTGAAACGGTCGTGGCGTCAAGGAGGGTGTTACAAGACATGGGAATGAATGATCAGTTGGGAGGTTTGGTAATGGTGTATTCGGGATCGCAACTCGGTTGCTTCCACCTTTCGTGGACCACGAGGTAGACAGAGGCATATTACCTACTCACAGAGATGGAAGGAGTTGCAAATTTGAAATTGCGTGGCGTGCTTCGAGCTCGAAGACCCTTTGCAGACAACGAAGCATCATTTTGTGCGTTTAAAAAGTGGGGTAGCTTCTCGTTCTTTCGGAAGATGGCGTCGAGTATCCAGACCATTGCTAGCTTGTTGGCCGGTGCATCGCGTTTGCCTCGCGTTTGAGTTGAAATGGGTGAAAGATGTGATAGACAAAGGAGACTCCTAGTCGGAGTTCCTGATACTGCAAGTTGAATGAGCTTTGAGAAAGAACGCTTATCTGTGCGTCTGAAGATAGCACCATTCACTTGCAAACGAAACAATACCCTCGTCAGTTGATGTGATGCATTGACGGAATGGCATAAGACTGACCCATGCATGGCGCGAGGTGCTGTCATTCTGGCGAGTGACAGTGGCAACGTACAATCTCAAGGTCGATTAATTATGAAGTCCGCTTTTTCAGGGACTCGTGTCGCACAGCCAAGAGGTTTGCCGAGATGCTTATCTCCACAAGCCAACGAGGAATGCGGGGAGATCTAGATGTAGGTATGAATACGTATCAGTGGAGGGATGAGGATAGGAACCTACCATTTACGAAGACCGCCAGACGGACTCTTTCTTTCCACGTAATAAAGATCTAAGGGTGACCACTGACACTTACGATGTGTCAATGCTGTGAACAGTGGGCGCTCGAGAACTCTGGAGTCCAGGTTCGTAATAATCCCAGCACCAGAGCTGACGCCTTTTTGAGCGAATGATGTTGAACGGGAACCAGATATCCGAGATTGTCGTGAGGTGCCGTCGTGAGTTGGTTCGGTTTACTATCGCAGAGCCCGACGGTGAGGGTGTCTACAGCTTAACCAGAAATGCCAGGTCACCAGGCCTGGTCCAGGCCGAGTTGCTTGGTCGATGGATCATAGCAAAAGACCAAGGTGTCCTGCGTCTGTGACGGCGTGATTAACCCCGGAAGACCTGTGGACCACTGGACGTCTCTGGATGCTTTCCGGATATGGCTCATCGGAGTTCAAAAAGTTTTGTCGTGCTCGAGAGCAAGGCGCTCACATCGTCGAAGTCGAGGACACCATCTCCTTTGTCACTGGTCAAGTTCAACCCGCGATTTTTGGCCGACAGGGAATTCTTCAAAAATGGCAACACACGCGCTCTTCGAGTCGGCATCAGGATATGCCGTTTTCGAGGTCAAGCTCGCCGATGGTATTGCCTCGAAAACACAGGCACTTCAAGAATCCATAAAAGATCTCTCGAAGTTTGGGAAGATGGTCACTTTGATGAGCTTCTCGCCCTTTAAAAGTGCGGCAGATGCACTGGAGAACATCAATGATGTTTCCGAAAGTGAGTTTATCATATCTTCACTAACTAGGAGGCAGTTTATTTATGGGTCGTGTGTCCATAGATGTCGTCAGCGAGCACCTTCGCAATGTCTTGGAGTTGAATCTCTCGAAGTCCTCCAAGAAGTCTTCGATCAAGCTCGCTGTCCATGACTCGCAATTCGGCAGCGCGATAAAAGCAAGTTTAGGAATTTCCTGTGATGCTTCCGACCTATCCCAAGAGATTCTTCGCGGCATTCGTCTGCACGCTACGAAGCTCCTAAAAGGACTCCAGGGGGACGACCTTAACAAAGCCCAGCTCGGCTTGGGTCATGCCTATTCACGCGCCAAACTAAAGTTCAACGTCAACCGGATAGACAACATGATCATCCAAGCCATTGCCCTCCTTGACCAACTCGACAAAGACGTCAACCTCTTCTCAATGCGTATTAGAGAGTGGTATGGCTACCACTTCCCCGAACTCGTAAAGTTGGTCCCGGATAATCACCAATACGCACGGGTCGCCCAGTTCATCCGAGACAAGGAGTCTTTGGATGAATCCAAACTTCCCGAACTCGCTATTATCCTCGAGGACGACTCTACACTCGCCCAAAATATCCTTGATGCCGCCCGTGGATCCATGGGCTCAGCTCTAGCCGAAATCGACATGCTCAACATCTCCGCCTTTGCAACTCGCGTTGTATCTTTGGGCGAATACCGAAAGTCACTCATATCATACTTGTCGGAGAAGATGAACTTGGTTGCCCCGAGTTTGACTGCGTTGTTGGGAGAGAGGATTGGTGCGCGGTTGATAAG
>ML208299.1:151178-191542 GCA_004369065.1 Pluteus cervinus | reverse complement strand
GACTTGTTTTCTTAGGCAGCAGCTGGTGGTGTTAAGAAGCCTCATCGTTTCAGGCCCGGAACTGTTGCTCTCCGTGAAATTCGTCGGTACCAGAAGTCGACTGAGCTTCTTATCCGCAAGCTCCCCTTCCAACGTCTTGTTCGTGAAATTGCTCAGGATTTCAAGGTATGTCGCATTTATAGTCGCTTCACCCAAACAACAACTGACTTGTTCCTCTCTTAGACTGATCTCCGTTTCCAATCATCGGCTGTTATGGCCTTGCAGGAGGCTGCGGAGGCCTACCTCGTCTCATTGTTCGAGGACACCAACTTGGCTGCTATCCACGCCAAACGTGTCACTATCCAACCCAAAGATCTTGCTCTAGCTCGTAGACTGCGCGGAGAGCGCTCATAAGCCTCTTCCTTCCCTTGCTTTACTTTATTACTGTATTCTAGTGTAATGTTTATTTGAATTCTATCACCTCTGGGATACTATCTCTTCGTCGTCGCGTGAATGGATGATTCATGAGCAGGAACTGAGTTTGTTGATTGAGACGCGAGATTACGCCATGATTCCCACGCCACAGGCGCGTATCCAATACACAATCGTGAGATTCGTGAGCTGCAACTACGATCAATTTGCTTTTCCTTGAATCCGTCATGACAAAACGGAAACCCATCCGCGATAGTCCAAGTCCGAATCGTTGCAAACTAAATTCTTAGCTTTTATCCAATCACCTTTCGGTCGGAGGACGATGGCGCGTCCAATTCACTTTTAGCTGCCGCGTTTTTTGCAGTGGGTGCTCCCGAGACCTATCCGCTTTCGCGGCATATATTCCTGGGCTATGGGCAGCCGCAGGCCGTGTCCTCATATTCCTAAACCTGCCGGTTCGGTGTCCTCCCCACCGAACGCCTGGATCTACAGAGCCCATGCGAGTCTCATCTCCACGACTCCACGACACGACCTCTCATTACTATTCTGCTCTCAGTGTCTCCCCAACTGGACCTCGTCCGTGACAGATGACTTCTACCTTCCTACTTGTCCTCCTTCTATCCCGGTCGCTCTTAACTGTTGCGTCTCCAGGTTTGGATGGATCCCAAGGAGTGTCTACGCCTCTATTCCGACGCTCCTTCCCGCCAACTGACCCGGAGAAACTGGGAATATGGGCACAGATACAACGAGAGAAGTTAGAGGCGAAGTACCATACGCCCGACCTTCATAGGCGTGGTACTGGTGTGAATTTGTGAGTAACGTGTTCCGTCTGTGGTCGAAGCTTGACAGATTTCAGGTTGGTAAACCAGGATGCGGATTCCAGGTACCCATCGGTCTTGCCCATTCCTTACTCTCTTGTGAACTAAGGCTTCGACTTAGCTATATTGGTTCGATCGCAATTGGTACACCTCCGTCGACGTTTAGTGTCATCTTAGATACGGGATCAGCGTGAGTGCTTTCAAGTTCTTGGAGTGCTACATCGTCGCTCACGACACGACAGTGACCTTTGGATTGCAAGCGAACACTGTACCTCAGGCTGCAATTCCGTCTCCAAATTCGTCACAAGTTCATCCACCACTTACAACAACTCCTCCGTTCCATTCAACGTCACCTACGGGAGTGGAAGCGCCTCCGGATATATGGGTGAAGATGTCATCCAAATGGCGGGATTCACAGTCGCAAATCAATCTTTCGCGATATGTGATACAGTCTCGGATGGGTTGTTGCAGAGTCCCGCTTCCGGTTTGATGGGTTTGGGGTTTCAGACTATTGCGTCGTCTGGTGCTGTTCCGCTTTGGGAGACGTTGGTGACGAGTAAGACGTGGAGTGAACCGGTGATGGGGTTTCATCTGACGAGGTATCGTTATCTTGTCTTATCTTGTGGATTTGGGTCGTTGGACGTCTTGTGATAGGTTTGGTGATGTACCAACCGCAAGAACGCTGGAACCTGGTGGTTCCTTCGATATGGGTGCGTCTAACAGTGTTGAATCCGCTTGTGAACGAATCTGAGAACCTTTGCAGGATTTACGAACACGACCTTATACGACGGTGATATTGAATATATATATCTTCCTCAAGCTGGAACGTACTGGCTCTTGTCAATCACAAGTCTGTCGCTATTCTTATCTCTCTGCTGCGATTCCTAATACCTTCCGCCCGACTCGATAGAGGTCACAGCGCAAGGCAACGAGATTCCAATCCCCGGTGTCCTTTCTTCTGCCGCCATCGATACTGGAACAACACTCGTTGGCGGTCCTGGTACTCTGGTTGCTCGAATATACGACCAAATTCCTGGATCATATGCCGGGAGCGGTGCATATCAAAATTACTACATCTATCGTTAGTGCCGTCGAATCTCGTCTCGCCCCGAATCACTGCTAATCACCCGATTATCCTGTCCAGCGTGTAACACCCAAGTCAACGTAACACTCTCGTTTGGAGGAACCAATTGGGCTGTTAGTCCACAGGACTTTCGTCTCCAAAAGATCTCGGATACTCAGTGTTTGGGCGCATTCTTTCAACTGGAAACGGCGAGTACTTCACCTGATTGGATTGTTGGTGACACTTTCTTGGTGAGCCTCTGCTCATCTTTGTCAATCCATCAAGCTGTTGACAACTACTACTCCACATAGAAAAATGTTTATACAGCATTTCGATATTCACCAGCATCAGTGGGATTTGCAACATTATCTTCAACTGCCATGTCACTAAATGGCCATGTTTCTGAACCTGTACCATCACCAACAATGAATTCTCCAGGTGCTGGACCTACAATTACTGCTGCAGGTAGCAGTGGAACCTCACAGCCAACATCTAAGGGCCATGTTAACCAGTTCTTTGTACATCCTTTCCTCATCCCTCTTATCTATTTTGCAATGAATTTTCATACAATGCTGTATTGATATTGTGTTGTATTCCTACTAATGATATACTACTGATACAATGGATAAATTGCAATGGAAAGTTCAATGAGCCCAACCAAATTTAATAAAGTCCCCTCGAAGCTTCCGTGCAAGTTGCATGTCACGAACTTGGATGGTGATGCGTTTTGCATGGATGGCAGCATGAAGAGTATCTTCAAAGAGCATGACCATGTATGACTCTGCCGCTTCCTGAAGTGCCTCGATGGCTGCGGACTGGAATCGAAAGGGCTCACTATCTGAATCCTGTAGGTGATAAAGCACAGAGTACCATGAAACAAGCATCAAATGAACAATTGTATCTGAAACCATACCTTTGGTTTAAACTGGCTTGAGATCTCCTTCACAAGTCGTTGAAATGGGAGGTGTTGGATCAACAATCTTGTTGTATTTTGATATTGCCTTATTTCGCGCAAGGCAAGGACACCAGGCTGGAGACGGCGTTTCTTTGGGGGTGGGCCCTTGATGGTTTTACGAGCACTTGGTGCCACAGTTTTACGTGCCATTTGAAGGAGACCTTGGGTCCCTTTCCCATGGTGGTCACCATAACAGTATTTTTGGGTCTTGAAGCCCCCGCCAGCTAGGTGTGGTAATGAATAATGGAGTACATCAGGTATAAGTGGTGGGGAAACCTACTTGATTTCCTGGCCACAGTTTTCTTTCGTGCCATAAGTCAATATAGATTGGAGGATGTTGAGAGGATGATGAGAAAGGTGTAGGTGTTGACAAAGAGCAGATTATGCTGAGGGATTGGGGCCTAAAAGGAGTCGTATATATGGGTTGAAATCCTTGCTTGCCCTCAAGTGAGATCAGATGTGAATCCTAGAAGATAGAAGAAGTCAATGTCACGGAAGTCATACTTAGGGTCCAGATTCTGTGAATTATTGAAACAAGTTAGATTCAGCAATATTAATTTACAAGGAAGTCCAGCAAGATAATGTTACAGATGATATCAGACCTTGTAGCCACCCCAAACGACGTATGGTAAGTCCATAAAGGGAAGACGATAGACCTTCCATCTAGGTTGTTCCAGGAGTCGAAGAAGAAAGTTTCGTGTAACATCTTCAGCACGTAATTCCATAACAATTAGGGCTACCGTCTTTCCTGGGGTGCTTAAGTAGTCCATTGTTTCCACCAATGGTTCGATGAGGCTGGGGTGATAAATGCAGTCGACCACGAGTAAGCAGTCAATATCGCAGGTTTGAAAGGATTTTTGGCGTATGTGTTCGGGTGCCTTGTGGAGGGCCACCCAATCAAGGCTTGAAACAGTGATATTATGCCCACTAATCTGAGATCCAGGAGCATTGAGAAAGATATTCTTCTTGATGAGCGGGATCAGTGTATCGAGATCGGTGACAGTATAATTTTTGACATGTGCGGAGAGGGCGATGCTGAGGAGACCAGTCCCAGCACTGGAACCGGTAGATGAGAGGGATAAAACGAGGGTTGGTGGATGGAACACACCCGAGTTCCAGGATATGTGCTTCTCGAAGTCGGTCAGCGTGAAAGAGCGGTTCCGGATGCTGACTGTGAAGCTGTTCCAAAACTAAACGGGCAAAATCGATGCTGGAACAGTTAGGACTAAATTTCGTAGAATACAATGCTTTACAGCTCACCTTGCCCTCCATACAACGCTACCAGTATCACCTTTTCGCGATCGGAGGGCAGTCTTGTCCTGAGCAAGGTGTATCACAAGTTCCTTCGAGTCACCTCCTCTAGGAGTCTTCTTTCTAGCTTTGCGTTTCCCGTGGCGTGGTTCTGATTGAACCTCCGAGATAGAAGCCGGTAAATCGAAAGTGATCTCGACGATGTCTTGGTGAGAAGAAACAAAACCCAGTCCTCGAAAGCCTTCAGGGACGGTGGTAGAGGAATCATAATTCTGCATGCGGGAATACAGAATAAAAAGCTACTGCCAAAAAAGGTGTTAGCGACTCGTCTTGGAGGGTGTGACAAGTCAATTTACCTCCTCGTCGGCATCGGTGACGATCTCCGCTTCCTCAGAGAAGCGGACACAACATCCCCCAAACGCAGTACATTCCCCACCTTCTGTTTCTGTGACGCGGAGGCTAGCCATGCTGCGGTGGTGTTTCGAATGGGTCGAGTTTCGGGGTTGTGAAGATGCGGGAAGGACGCGAATTACATCGGCGAACAAAGGCTGATCCGGACCTAAACCCTAACCTGAAGTTTTCGCCTACCGCATGCCGCTTCTGCACCACTCAGCCAACGTCGTCCACCCGCCCCTCATCGTCGATGTTTTGGAGAACATTGGCCAGGCATTCAATCTCTCCAATAAGTCAATGTGGACTTAACCACCCTACTCGGACTTTCGTCCGCTCTTCACCATGGTCGAGGCTCACTCGGGAACTTACCCCCCACCGCTTTGCTCGTTCATCCTCGGGAACGGGGAAGGTTCCTTCATCTATACACGAACAGGTTGCGCAACAAGGTAACCGATTATTCAGTCAGGTTGTCGAAAAGCCCAGAATACGAAACCAAATTCTGGTGAGTTTTTATGACTACGCCACACCTGCCATTGTCAACTCACAAGTACGCGGTATCAGTTCTTTACATTCGGTTCATTGTTCGTGTTCACGTACGCTGCGTCAAGAACGAACTTTGAAACGGAGGCATGGACACGGAGGCTGTTGAACACCTCGCAGGTCTGGAGTCCTAGTAGTATTACGAGTGTGGACTTGAAAAGGGCGCAGCATGCTGAATTGATCAAGGTCCGTCTCCGAAATGCAACTGGTCTAACACTTACCGTTCTTTTTAGAGTCTGCGAGAGGGTTTTGCCGCTATTACGGGCAAGGCCCAAGAGGTCCCTGGGCTGATTCGGCCATGGCTATCGACACTTTACGTCGCAGTAATGCAGCCATATGCAGATGCTTCAGAGGGGAAACGACTCACGTGGAAGATATGCCTGCTCAACGCAGCCATCTTTGTCGCCTGGAAATTCCGGAGATTACAGGGGCCAATGACTGTCCGCTTTATGCATAACCCATTATCCGGTCTTTCTTACACTCTTTTGACGAGCGTATTCAGGTTTGTCCTGATATCGACTGGTTGATGCCCTCTAACCTTCATCCTGTTAGCCATCGCTCTTTCCTGCACCTGGCATTCAATTGTTTGGCGCTAGAAAGCTTTGGTTCGTGGTCCGCCTCCAAGTTTGCGACTGAGATCTCATCCCGTTGTAGGTTCTGCGGCATATTACTACTTTGTGAAGGAGCAAGCAAATAGTTCTCCACCGCAGCTCGAATCAACGGCAACTTGGCACTTCCTTGCCTTCTTCCTCTCCGGTATGTCGCCTTTATCTACAATTTTCACAAAGCCTCATTCTCTGCGTTTTAGCTGGGCTGTTCTCTGGGCTCGTATCACACGTCGTCGCAGCCAAGTTCCACTATCCCCGTATGATAGCAGAGCTAGCGAAGAGCGGGAGCATCAAACGGACGACAGATACATGGGCTTCTGCTGTTGCGGCATCAGTAAACACGGCTAAGGAAGCCGCGAAGGCAGCGCCGACGACTATTCTACCTTCACTCGGTGCTTCTGGAGCGGTTTATGCGGCAGTAACAGTCACCGCTTTGGCTTTCCCTGAATCACAGGTTGCCTTGTTCATTCCTCCTTCCTTCCCAATACCTATTCAATGGGGAGTGGGAGGAATGATCACCATGGACTTGATTGGTATAATGAGGGGTTGGAGGTACATCTTTCTCGCCATTCACACTCTGTTTTGGTGCTGAACGCTTTCATTTTCATTAGGATGTTTGACCATTGGGCACATCTGGGCGGTGCTGCATTTGGCATTGCATATTATAATTACGGACCAGCGTTTTGGCATCGGATGAGACAAGGGACTTTATTAGAGCCGGAGCCGGAGCCAGAGCTGCCTTCACCATCGTAATGTAGCTTTTTCAGTATAACTTAATCGATTTTGCACGTGTAGAACGACTAACAGTTCACTCCCTTCATCCCATTAATCCTATTTATGCGTGTTTACCTGCAGCTTCTTGTCGGTTCCTCTTTCGACCAGATCCAAATCTTCTCTCGACGAATGTTCTACTATCTCTCATTTCTTCGTCCCCCACCAACCTCGTGCAAACCGAATGGGACCATTTCCATCACACCTGAGGTCGCAAACGATCTTCGAACGGAGTTGTATGAAGGTGCACAAGATATATACTATCAATGGATAAATTCCTCTTCAGGACTTACTCTTGGAACCGCGGGCCAAGTATCATCGGGTACTCGTCCGGCCAAGTTGACGACATGGCGCCAATCGAGCGCGTACAAGGAGCTCACTGTACCCCTACCATCTGGTGTGAAGGGCGGACAGGCATGGTCTCTTGTCCTCACTCCAAGCGTAGTGGTGGATTCGTCTCCTTCCTCGCAGCAAGGGGGCACCAGGCCAGGATATGTTATTGATCTGAACGACAACGACCTAGGGAGTCGCCCATTCCCGGTGATCTCAATGCCGATATTCTTTGGTTTGAACCCGACCAAAGGCGATGGTAATCCCAAAGGAGGTACATCCGTGAAGCAGGAAAAGATACAGAGAGTATATCAGTTGTTGCCCTCCGGTTTTCGTGAGGGCGTCGGTGATGACCCGAGTCCTTCGAAAGGATCCCAGATGATCATAACGGAGCAAACGTCTTTCGATCTGGATAAGGTGCGTTTGCACGCTTAACTTCTTCAACTTCAGAGAAAGATCGCTCATTACGACGCCGCTTTAGGCTCGATAGAAAATTTGGGACAGTGGAATTGGGTTGAGCTCGTGGTTAAGTCGATTAATGGTTGGTAGTGGGTCAACCAGCGGTGGTGGTGGTGACACTATTCAAAAGGTCAAACGACTCTTGATGACAGAGGAGAATCTGAATATTATCGAACTGGGTATGGCCTCTTGGCATTCCTTCTCAGTCCTTTCTTGTGACCGTCCTCCCCTAAAAAAACAGGTGCTGGAACAGGAATCGTCGCAATAACCTTGGCAGCACTTCGTACGGCTCTGGTATCTAATAAAGATGATAGCCATCAGGTTCAAGACGTTTTATACACGACCGACCTTCGTGCGTGCCACCATTGCCATCATTTCTCTCTTCCTGGCTCAGACGTATTCCTCACACCGATACATAGCACCCGCAATGCCTCTCCTCGAACGCAACATAACATCCAACACCCACCTCTTCCCTACAAACCCACCAAAAGCAGCTATCCTCGATTGGGACAACGAAATTCTACCCGAAGACACCGTCGAAACGCTCTCTGGCAAGTTGGATATCATAATGTAAGTCGCCTACTTGCGCTACTTCCCCTCTCTACCATAACGTGGAACTCAACACAAATGCCCTTACTACAGTATGGCAGACGTCACATACAACACAGACTCTTTTCCTTCTTTGATTCGTGCCATTCACAATCTCATCCAACTTCCGAAATCTCACTTGCCGAACTCAATACCTACAAAACCACCGATCATCATACTCGGGTACAAAGAGCGCCACAGCGCAGAACGCGAATTATGGCCTCAAATCAAAGAAATTGGCGCCGAACTTGTGAAGTTGGGGGAACGAGAAGGAGCTGGAGGCCCGCATATAGAAATCTGGGCTTGTGTCCCAGATGAGGACTCATACCGTCCGCATTGCGAACCTCGGCGTTGGTCACAGAGCAATTAATCGGAAAACGAAAATTCGGTGTACCGTAACAGCAGCAATGCATAGACCGCGTGACATAGGAAATATGAATACATCCGATAAAAAAGCGTGCAAATAAAACTCTGTGCGTATGTATGCATGCAAACGTGAAGCATGCCTGTTCCGTTGGAGCATTTGAAGCATTAAACGAAAACATAATGAATAGAGCACTTCCCTTGAATCCGAATCCGACTGAATCTATGGTACCAGCACCCAGCTTAAGCATCTGTCCTATCCCCATCTTCATCATCTGAGTCTATCAACGGGATGAAGCGCCGTCCCTCTCGCTGTAGATGGTCAGTTCAGTCAACATCATAAGCGATGAACTGAAACGTACGGATGATGGCCGGTCCTCTCGATTTTGTCTCACAAATCTTGCTGTTGCAGACACCGGGGTGACACTTCCTCTTAGCGACGGTCCACCAAACTTTGGCATACGTTCTAGAATTCGAGGGGTAGGTGTGGCCCCGATCGTAGTCGCCGTGCGAGGAAGTATCCTTCGCAAAGGCGTCCGGACAACCTGGACTGGTACATGTGGTGGTGGCAGCGGTGGTATTAAAGTATCCTTAGTTGCAGCTGATACAGGTCGACTAGATGTCGGCGAAGTTCTCTTCTTCCCGAGACTGTTCAATATGGCAGAATCAACTCTCGAGAGTTTTATATGACCACCTGTGTTACTGCGATTTGATATCGCGGAAAGGGTTCGAGTGAGCTCGGGAGGGTGGCCAGGTGCCCCTCCAAGACGAGGTGTTGTGATGGTAGACATTCGGGGAGTAGATCGCGCTAAACTAACTAGAGGATCCAGAGGCAAGATAGTCTTCTCCCAAGAAGCAGAGAAAGCTGCCGGCGGATTACAAAGGGGTCGCTGTGGAGTCTTTTGAACAGTCAAGGGATTTTCGTCCACCGGATGGGCTACCTCATCGTAAGTTCGCTCGTCAGATAATTGGTAGGATTCACTCGAAGCGTCGAAGCGCTTTTCGAAGAGTGGCGACGACGAAGACCCCTGGTTAGATCTTTGTGATAGTATTTCGTGAGCAGAACGGAGATCGATGGGTGCCATAAGAGGTTGAGATCCCGACCCAGTCCGCGGTCGTTTCGGGGTTGATGAAGAGACAAGAGTTTCTTCAGAATCCTCCGGTGACCTTGACCTCTTTCGATGGACCGAGGTCTCCTTCCCTTGACTAGAGTCACCTTCTGAGCATAGACGAAGTCCGTTGCCAGAGGACGATTTCGACAGAGCCTCGAGAATTTGATTCTTCGCAGCATCGATATGAAGAGGAACGGACTGCAGAAGGGGCAGCAAGGGCATCAAAGCAGTCAACATGGACCCTTGTTGCTCTTGAAGGGTATGGACAGCCTGTAGATGCGTTTGCATGATTTGGTTAAGTGTTTGACTGACCTGGAAAGGTTGAAGTCCGTTAGGCTGGAATAGGCCGGAAGACAGGACATACGAGATGCATAGAATCCATGCGTTTATCCAAATCATGCAGCTGACGGGTAACGTCCTTTGTGAACTCTTCAAGGTTCCGAGCTTGAGCAGGCTCCCCGACCGAGTTCTGTATGTGCGTTTGACTTCGGTTGACTATATGCGCCATTCAGCATCCATTTCGATCCACGAACCACAAAATACGAAGAATCTGAAAGGAAAACACATACTCAGATCCACTATATCCCCAAGTAACGTGTCATGTCCTCTTTGAAACTGATTGTTTGCCTCTCGAATGTCGCGTTTCGTTTCGTCCACGTTGAGGATAAGCGTATCCACACGACCCGAGAATTTTTCAAAGTTGGTTTGGGTATCATGTAAAAGTATGCGCATAGATGTGCTAGTTTTGTCTATTGGTGCCAGAGGTGGATTTGCGCGAGGAAATTCCGGGGGCATCACTCCTGAGTCCTTCGAGCCTGAGAGAAGATGTTGCCAGAGCCGCTGAGACGTCGGTGGTCGAGGAGGAAGGCCAAAATCGTCCATATTCGGCGTCGAAGAGTCTTTGTGAGAAAGGTGTCCGTTTATCATGAGAGTAGGCCCACAGCATGCGCATGGATGTTGGAAACTTGAGCAGGACGTAGAGTCACTAGTCAAGCTTCAAGCTTCAAGACTCGGAGCAGTATCGTACTCGGTCCGAAAAGGTCCGAAAATGAAAAATAGAATTGTTCAACTTGAAAAGTGACGGTAGTGACAATTTGAAGGCGCAACACTGATCTAACTAATTGTAAGCGTACAACCCAATAACTACTCATAATGATAACCGATAGTCTGTCAAATCGATGATGGTGCAGGGACGGGAACGTCTCTAGGTATAATGTATCGCGCTCCGGGCGCAGGAATGTCCACCATGAGGTATAGATCGCCATACATGCATCCTAGCCCACCCCGGCTCCCAGCCACAACGTATGGTATAGCGATCTGGTTTGAAGTTCTTTCGGAGCTGATCCAATGAACCTCATGCGACCCTGGAACCTTGCCACTCCTATCACGTCTATACTCGAAATAATCCTGATAATGTTGGTCGACTTCGATGATAATGCCACCCGCTTGGATAAGAACATCCTCCTCCTCGTGGACTTCGCGATAACCAAAATCCACAACGTGGTCGCACATGATGGTCGCTTTCCGAGTTCGATAAACAACTCGGACGCAAGCGTTCAATAAGAGATCTCGACAGATTCGCAAAAAAAGGGCATCTCCGCCCTTCAAATCGCCAACCAAATTTTGAATGACGTCATGGTTTCGAGGTTTTGTGCTGAGGAGCCTCGAGCGGTCGAATTTGTTGGTTGTTGAGTTAACATCGTGGACGATAGCATAAGGTTGAGTCAGAGAGAAGCCGAGCAATCCTCCTTCTGGCATAAAGGAGGGATTTCGAAGGAGATCGAGGAGTGCACCACGGAGAGAAGTCGCCCGGGGATTAATGATAAGAACAGGGTCGGGTAGCGATGCACCGCTAGGAGATGCGTAGATATGATAAGTTAAGGTGACCATGTGGCCAGAGATAAGAGAAGAAACTTGATAATTTATGCCATCGAGGAAGGCGATATACCCTATCGAGGGGCTAGTCCCCTCGAAAGAGTATGAGTCGAGCTCCGAGTTATGTACCCATCGCCGTTCCCCGGTTTGAATGATAAAGGAGCCCCCTTGATGAGGCGTCGGGAGAACGACGATGAGGGTTCCAATACGTGTTGAATCGTAAGACTGCTGCTGAGGTTTGAGGTACGACATCCTCTCTGAAGGGCTGTTAGCTATATAGGCGGGTATCGAAGGTGCAACGCACCGTGAACCTGCAAACCATGAAGGACAAAGCGCACGTCGTCTCTGTGGAACTCGTCGAGGAGTTCGTTGTGGATTATATGCGCCAATCCCGAACCCACCACATCCAAGGTTGATACGAAGTGACTGGGATCAAGTTCTCCGACTCCACAGAGACCCTCGAATCCCGGAGACGAGCCACTCCGTTCGCATAGACTTGAAAGGCTCTCTAGGTCTCGTACACTGGCCTTGGCGGTGTTGATCCGGCTGGATTTTGGATGAGTTCGAGTAAAACCACGGGCAGCAATCGTGCACCCACCGAAATTCATCATCAGTTCCGTAGAAGAGGAACAACTGGTTGAGTGGAACAGGTAGAGCACCGCTACAAAGCCTCTTGTCCTTGAATACGGCGGCGAGCGCGTCCAGAGATGACGGAGGCGGGCTTGTCTCAGTTTCGATGGCCATGGGAGGTGGAGAAGTATACAGGAAAGGGCGTCATAACGGAGCCGCTTTTTATTCGCGGGGCTACTCCGCCTTGCAAAAAATTCCTGAAGTTGGACCTGGTTGGACTCTGGATCCGGCCGCGTGCATAATACATACGCGTCGGGGCGACGCGTAGATCTTCCAGATAGACCTGACAGTATTCTTTGATCATCAAGGATCTGGTTGCATCCCCGACAGTATGATGACCAGTAAGAATCAGGCTGACATTTTCCAGTGGGATAGTAGGGAATATTTTCTGTGCCAATCCTTCCTTACCAAGTCAAATGCACAACGTATGACCCATTCGACTTTCTCAAGCCAGGTCAAACCAAGATCCGGAAGAGAACATTCCTGGTGTGATGTTTTGGGTTAGATCCTATAAACTGCAAATGCCCCTTTCTGATGCCCAGGTCGACCAGAAGAAGAGGGAAGACTCATGGGAAGTCAAAGATTTGTCGAAGATTCCCATCCGGGGGGAACGGTACAGCTTGGGTAAAGCAGTGGGATTGTTACAGCCGACGGCCTCTACATCAACAGCGGTTTGCTTCCGAAGCCGTCGAGTACGACTCGAATACGTTAAACATGATCGAGGCATGTGGAAACTGGCGTCACTCAGCAACACCCTTGGCGTCGATCGTGTTGTTAGATTCACTCGACCGTGCCAAACAATCGGAGAAGATCACGTGGACGATAAGACCCTCTCTCCGCAGACTCTGACCCGCATCGCGCACTGCGGCGTAGCTCATCAAGGCGGTTATTTAACGCGAAGCTCGTTGGCGTTTGGCTTATATCTCCCCCAGCCTAATACTCTTAAAACCAACTCAGAACCCTTGAAATTGCACCATGATCTTGCTTGAGGTACGGAGCCCACTCCCATCTCTATTTCGACGTTTATACCAGATCGCATCAGGCCCACAATGTCATAATACACACCACATTGCACGAAAAGCTTGTCAAGTAAGAGAACGCGTTGCCGCTTACTCCACGTCTGACATGCATAAAATCGCAGACCATCATCTCTTGACGTCCAGTTCGTGGACTTTGACGGTGTTCGTTTTCGTCTATCGACGCCCGAGAAGGACAAGAAGAATATCCTGTTGCTCTCGATGCACATTCGATGCTGGGATGAGCTCGTGAAATATGGTGCTCTGAACGTGCTTCAGCGAGAGTATGGGGCACTCCTACTTCCAAATAGCGAGCCAGAGTATAACGTTAGCTTGCAACTTGATTTGGAACAAGCGCCTGCAGATCAGGGTTCGCACTGCCGTCTTCTGTTGTTGATCACATCCACTGATTATACCCTAGAAAGTCGAGAGGCTTTCGTCATGTCCTTAGCACTGTTCAAGCGGAACGCGCTCGCCGCGCCTTTCGAATCTGCATTCCAAGCTCAGAAGAGGCTAGAAGGAGGCAGCCAACTGGGTGATCTCATGGCAATTCATTATCGGGACGAGGAGGCCATCTACGTTCAAGCAGGTTCTGACCGTGTAACAGTCATCTTTTCAACTATCTTCCAGGACGAGACGGATCGTATCTTCGGCAAGGTGTTCCTTCAGGTACGGTCGACTGTATTTTCATCTCGATAACTGAATCGAGACTAACGGCGCGTCCAGGAATTCGTGGATGCAAGACGTCAACCCTCCATTCAAAATGCCCCTCAGGTCCTTTATTCTAGTCGCGACCCTCCTCTAGAAATCCGTCATGTACCAGGTCTGCGGAACAGCGAAGAGATTGGCTATGTCACCTTCGTTATCTTCCCTCGTCATTTCAACAACCCTGCGATTGCGGCTGCAACCGTGTCGCATATTCAATCCTTCCGTGATTACCTACACTATCACATCAAGTGTTCGAAGGCATATATGCACTCTCGTATGAGACATCGCGTCGCAGAATTCCAGAAAGTACTCAATCGTGCCAAGACGGAACAGCCAACAGCAGAAAGAAAGACAGTAACGTCAGTTTTGTGATATCTGCATCCTGGCCTTCGTACTAACAATCAATGCAGCGGACGAACTGTAGTTTCACGGTGAAAATGCATATTCCGCTTCTTCTCGCTTTTGAACGGTGGTTGTGTCGTGCTGTAGTGATATTGACAGATGGACACTGGGAATAGGAATAACTTCAGCTTCGAGGTGGTTGCTGTGCTCCAATGCTACTGCGCTGCTAAAGAGCCTGATACGTCAATAACCTGGGCTACGTCATGGGACTCGACGCGCGAGACCCGGTATCGATGGATGAAATCAAACAGGTGGGTCAAGTAGGATCTCATCGACGCAATGAGGTCAGGGCATGGATCAAGACATGTCCACATTTAGACCGAGATATGAGAATACAGTAGGGTCATATGGGTGCAGGAAACTACTCTGATAGCAAACGACAGGTTTGACACAAGATACGGCATATCATCCACCCCATAGTAGGCCCGTACGAAACCCAAACTTCGACCAGATTCTGAACAAGCTCTCCAACACAGCGAGCGTGGCCTCATTATCACGCGCGACGTTGGGCCTTCGAGCGTCAAGATGGCTTCGTGGCAATCGGAAAATATAAATAGCAAACAAATGAAATACTCCTCCCAAAAGTGGGATGACATAAGCACGCGAGATTTTGGGGCGTGTCCCCAAGTCAAGAAGAGAGTTGCAAAACAACAATATAAAATCTCGGGCTTACGCGTTGGGGATTCTTCTTAACCTTTCCTCCCGTCGCCTTCACTTTGTCGGAGGCCTCTCTCCTCTCTCCTACTTCTCTGTGAACTATCATGGCGGAGTACGACCATTCGAGAGTCCAGCAGTTTATAGGTGTGCTCGCTTAGGGCCTTCCCTTAAATGACGTGTCGTGCTAACAATCTGGAATCGCAAATAGGCGGAAATTCGTTAGACAAAGCACCTGCAAGCAGTATACACGATTTTGTGAAAAGTCATGGTGGCCATACCGTCATTACGAAGGTAAGGTCTTTTTGTCGATATCATATAAACGCGTGTCTTGCTTGTGGTGTTGACGACATATCCGCTTTCTTCTAGGTGTTGATCGCGAACAATGGTATATATGCGCGCATTCAGTGCTTTTATATCGTGCTTGACGCGTAATTTCAGGTATCGCAGCTGTAAAGGAGATCAGGTCCATTCGGGAGTGGAGTTACGAGACGTTTGGCCGTGAACGCGAGGTTGAATTTACGGTCATGGCGACACCGGAGGATCTCAAGGTCAACGCGGAGTATATCCGTATGGCTGATCGATACATCGAGGTTCCCGGCGGTTCTAACAACAACAATTATGCTAACGTCGACCTTATCATCGACATCGCGGAGCGTGCTGGTGTACACGCAGTTTGGGCCGGCTGGGGACACGCATCGGAAAATCCGCGCCTTCCAGAGGGCTTGGCTGCTAGCAAGAACAAGATAGTTTTCATTGGTCCTCCTGGGAGTGCCATGCGCAGTTTGGGCGATAAAATTTCGAGTACGATCGTCGCGCAGAGTGCAGACGTTCCTACTATGCCCTGGTCGGGGTCCGGCATCACGGATACGGTCTTGTCTCCCCAAGGCTTCGTTACCGTACCCGACAAGGTGTACGCTGACGCGTGCGTAACTAGTGTTGAGCAGGGTCTGAAGAAGGCGGAGGAGATTGGTTGGCCAGTTATGATCAAAGCCAGTGAGGGAGGCGGAGGAAAGGGTATCCGAAAGGTTGAACGCGCTGATGCCTTCAAAAATGCATACCACGCCGTGGCGGGAGAGATTCCTGGTGCTTTACATCTATCTCGTGCCATGCCTAGCGCTTCCTAACCTTGTTGGCAGGCTCCCCTATTTTCGTCATGAAACTTGCTGGTCAGGCTAGGCACTTGGAGGTCCAGCTGCTGGCTGATCAGTATGGAAATGCGATTTCGCTTTTTGGACGCGATTGTTCCGTCCAGCGACGCCACCAGAAAATTATCGAAGAGGCACCAGTGACAATTGCAAAGCCAGAAACTTTCGAGCAAATGGAAAAGGCTGCCGTTCGGTTGTCTAAGCTTGTTGGCTATGTTAGTGCGGGAACGGTTGAATGTATGCGCTTCTATCGTCGTCTTTCTTCGTTTCCTTGACTGGCGTCTGTCTCTCAGACCTCTACAGCCACAGCGAAGATGTTTTCTATTTCTTGGAGTTGAATCCTCGTCTCCAGGTCGAACATCCAACGACTGAAATGGTCACGGGCGTCAACCTACCGGCTGCTCAGCTGCAAATAGCCATGGGCATCCCTCTACACCAGATCCGCCATATCCGACAACTTTATGGTGTTGGCCCTCATGGCACCGCAGAAATCGACTTCGATATGTCGAAGCCTGATGCCAACGCTATTCAGCGTAAACCTCGACCCAAGGGGCATGTCGTCGCTGTCCGCATTACTGCAGAGAATCCCGATGCTGGCTTTAAGCCCTCTTCAGGTTCCCTTCAAGAACTCAACTTCCGCTCGAGTACCAATGTGTGGGGTTACTTCTCTGTCAGTACGGCCGGTGGTCTCCATGAATTCGCCGATTCGCAATTTGGTCACATCTTTGCCTATGGGGAGGATCGAGGAGAGAGTCGAAAGAACATGATCATTGCCCTCAAGGAGCTCAGCATTCGTGGAGACTTCCGTACCACGGTCGAGTACCTTATCAAACTCCTCGAATTGGAAGCATTCAAAAATAATACGATCACCACCGGGTGGTTGGATTCGCTCATCAGCAACAAGCTGACCGCAGAACGTCCTGATGCCTCGCTAGCGGTTATCTGCGGTGCTGTAACCAAGGCCCATCTCGCCTCCCAGGCCTGCTGGACGGAGTACAAGCGTGTCCTCGATAAAGGACAAGTTCCGGCACGCGATGTGCTCAAGACTGCCTTCACCATTGACTTTATCTACGAGAATACGCGATTCCCCTTCACTGTCACCCAATCATCTCTCACGATGTGGACATTATGGTTGAACGGCGGTTCTACTGTGGTTGGAGCGCGTCCCTTGGCTGACGGTGGACTGCTCGTCCTACTCGACGGTAAAAGTCACTCCGTTTACTGGCGCGAAGAGGTTGGGGCGTTACGCTTGATGATCGACGCAAAGACGTGCTTGATTGAACAAGAGAACGATCCCACTCAACTCAGAAGTCCAAGTCCGGGGAAGCTTATCCGCTTCATGGTCGATAGTGGTGATCACATCAACGCAGGGGAACAGTATGCTGAAATTGAGGTTTGTCTCTCGCTGTTTCAGAAGGCTGTCGATTTACCTGTCGCTTTAGGTCATGAAGATGTACATGCCACTCGTCGCGTCTGAGGATGGTGTCGTCCAACTCATCAAACAACCTGGTGTTAGCCTGGAACCTGGTGACATTCTGGGTATCCTCACTCTCGACGATCCTGCCCGTGTCAAGCACGCGAAACCGTTTGAAGGGTTATTGCCCCCATTGGGTAGACCCGCCGTTATTGGCAACAAATCTCATCAACGCATGGCCGCCTGTATCGACGTTCTGAACGATTTCCTTGACGGATTCGACAACGTTGTTGTCATGTCCAACCCTTTCAAGGAGCTCACGGAGATCCTGCGCGATCCTGACCTTCCATTTTCTGAATTGTCCGCAATCCTCTCCTCCCTGTCTGGTCGCATGCCATCGAAATTGGAAGACAGCATCCGTTCGATTCTGGACACTACTAGGGCCAAGGGTGATCAAGCCGAGTTCCCAGCCACTCGTCTCCGAAAAACTTTTGATCACTACATTCAAGATAATGTTCTCGTTCAGGATCGCGCCATGCTCCGATCTTCGCTCGGGGTGATTTTCGACTTGCTGGACAGATATGCAGGTGGATTAAAAGGTCACGAGATTGAGACTGTTGCCAACTTGCTCGGCCGCTATGAAGGAACCGAAAAACTTTTTGGTGGTAGCATTGAAGCTAGGGTTTTGGCGTTGCGGGAGCAATTCAAGGATGATCTCGACAAAGTTGCCGGTTTGGTGTTGAGCCATATTAAGGCGAAGAGCAAGACGAAGTTTGTCCTTTCCATGCTCGAGTACGTCAAGACGAGGGGTTTCAATGTCTCCAACACCGATGGACCACTCTACAAAGTCCTTCAAGGTCTTGCTGCGCTCGAGACGAAGTGAGCATATTTACTTTGTGACTGACGTATTGCTTATTGTTTTCTAGATCCTCGACTGAGGTTTCCCTCAAGGCTCGCGAGGTATTGATTCTCGGACAAATGCCATCCTACGAGGAGCGTGCCATACAGATGGAAGCTGTTCTGAAGAATTCCGTTTCCAATAACTATTATGGTGAACCCAGAGACGGGCCGAGGTATGTTTCGAGTCACTTCTGCTTCTTGGATGAATGACTGATGTATTTGTAGATCTCCATCTGCTGAGATCCTCAAAGAACTCAGCGACTCTCGTTACACTGTCTACGATGTGCTTCCAGCCTTCTTCAAGCACGAAGACTCTCTGGTCACGCTTGGTATGCCCAATCCCACGACTTAGTGCTGTGAAGCTAACGCTGTGTGCCTTAGCCTCGTTGGAGGTCTACGTTCGCCGTGCGTATCGCGCATACACTCTGTTGTCTATCGACTATGAAGAAGGAGACCCCGCGGACGAGACCGACCCTGGCATTGTCACCTGGCGCTTTAACCTTGGCCAGTCTCATTCTCCACCGTCAACTCCTCGATTCGGCGTTGGGTATGTCCACCTATTTGACCAAGGGTCACTGTTTCTTACCTTATTTTAGCCCACCACGACGTACCGGTTCGGTGAGCGACCTCACGTATATGATCAACCGCCACCAAGCCCAGCCCGTCCGTACTGGTGCCATCGCGTCATTCCCCAACTTGGAGACCTTAGCCGTCGGCTTTGACAAAGTCGTCTCGACTCTTCCATTGTTTGATTTGGAAGAGTTCAAACATCGCTATGGAGGGGACAGCCAGCCTCCAAATGTTGTCAACATCGCACTCCGCGTCTTCGATGAAAATGACAAGCTCACGGACGAGGCTGCTTGGTCAGGAAAGCTCACTGAATTTATCAACCAGCACAAGGATATCCTTGTTCAGCGAGGTGTCCGCCGAGTGTCCATCGTGATTTGCGAGAAGGCCACCTATCCCGTCTACTTCACACTCCGAGAATTCGATGGTGTCTGGGGCGAAGAACAGGCTATTCGTAATATCGAACCGGCTCTTGCTTTCCAGCTTGAGTTGAGTCGCCTGTCGAACTATAACTTGAAGCCATGCTTTGTCGAGGCCAAGCAAATTCACATCTACCACGCCATCGCGAAAGAGAATCAACTCGACAACCGCTTCTTCATCCGTGCTCTCGTTCGACCTGGCCGACTCCGTGGCACAATGAGTATGGCCGAATACCTCATCTCCGAGACAGACCGTCTCGTCACAAGCATTTTGGACGCCCTTGAGGTAGTCAGTGCTCAGCACCGCAATGCTGACTGCAATCACATCTTCATGAACTTTGTTTACAACCTTCCTGTCACCTATGAAGATGTCCTCGCAGCCATTTCTGGCTTCATTGAACGCCACGGAAAGCGACTCTGGCGCCTCCATGTGACCGGCTCTGAAATCCGGATTGCGTTGGAAGACAGTGACGGGAACTCTACGCCTCTTCGTTGCATCATCGAGAACGTCTCCGGGTTTATTGTCAACTACCATGGCTATCAAGAAATCACGACTGATAAGGGCACCACGATCCTGAAATCGATTGGTGAAAAGGGGCCACTCCACCTTCAACCCGTGCACCAAGCCTATCCGACCAAGGAATCCCTTCAGCCTAAGCGATACCAAGCTCACTTGGTGGGCACTACCTACGTCTACGACTTCCCCGAACTTTTCTCGAAAGCACTTCACAATGTGTGGATTGATGCACGCAAGACCAACCCTGCCTTGATTCTCCCCAAAACCTTGCTCCAGTCCAAAGAGCTTGTTCTGGATGAGCACGACAATCTCACTGAAGTCGATCGTGCACCAGGAAACAACACGTTCGGTATGGTTGCCTGGGCATTCACGCTGTATACACCCGAGTACCCAACCGGACGTAAGGTTGTCGTCGTGGCGAATGACATCACCTACAGGATCGGTTCGTTTGGGCCACTTGAGGACCAATTCTTCTACCTTGTCACACAATATGCGCGGGAGAACGGCCTCCCCAGAATCTACCTCTCGGCGAACTCTGGTGCTCGACTTGGGCTTGCCGAAGAACTCTTGCCGTTGTTCTCTGTTGCATGGAATGATGCGGCGCAACCCGACAAGGGTTTCAATTACTTGTACCTCACGCACGAAAACTATCTCAAACTCCAAGAGAAGGGAGCGGATTCCGTGCATACGGAGGAGTTTGAGGTTGATGGCGAGCTTCGCCACAAGATTACCGATATTATTGGTCTTCAAGACGGATTAGGTGTGGAGTGTCTGAAGGGATCCGGTCTCATTGCAGGAGAGACTTCTCGTGCCTATGATGACATCTTCACCATTACCCTCGTAACCGCTCGTTCAGTCGGAATTGGTGCCTACCTCGTTCGTCTTGGGGAGCGTGCTGTACAAGTGGAAGGCCAGCCGATTATCCTCACGGGTGCACCGGCTTTGAACAAGGTCCTGGGTCGGGAGGTTTATACGTCTAACCTCCAGCTTGGTGGCACTCAAATCATGTTCAAAAATGGCGTCTCTCACTTGACTGCTAGTAGCGACCTCCAAGGCGCAACACAAATTCTCGAGTGGCTGTCTTACGTCCCAGACGTCAAAGGCGCAGCTTTGCCTGTCCGCGAAACCACTGATTCTTGGGACCGCGAGATCGCATACAAACCACCCAAGGGCGCATATGACCCTCGCTGGTTTATTGAAGGCAAAGTCGACGAGCAGACGAACGAGTGGCTGTCTGGCTTTTTCGACAAGGGCTCGTTCCAGGAGACGTTAAGCGGTTGGGCTCAAACTGTGGTTGTAGGACGAGCGCGCTTGGGTGGCATCCCAATGGGTGTTATTGCAGTGGAAACCCGTACCATCGAGCGCATCGTCCCCGCTGACCCCGCGAATCCAGCATCATTCGAGCAACGTATCATGGAGGCTGGTCAGGTGTGGTACCCTAATTCCGCTTACAAGACAGCTCAAGCAATCTTCGACTTCAACCGCGAAGGCCTTCCTTTGATGATCTTTGCCAACTGGCGAGGTTTCTCTGGAGGTCAGCAAGACATGTACGACGAAGTTTTGAAACAGGGATCCAAGATCGTTGATGGCCTCTCATCCTACAAGCAGCCAGTGTTTGTGTACATTGTTCCGAACGGCGAACTTCGTGGAGGGGCTTGGGTCGTGCTTGATCCGTCAATCAACCCGCAACAAATGGACATATATGCGGACATCGAAGCCCGTGCCGGTGTTCTTGAACCCGAAGGTATCGTGGAGATCAAGTTGCGAAGAGATAAATTTTTGGCTCTCATGGAACGCCTCGATTCTACGTACGCTAGCCTCAAACGTGATAGCAAGGACAAGAGCAAGACTGACCAGGAGAGGGCTGCGGCAGAAGAAGCATTGACCAAACGGGAGAAATTCCTTCAGCCCTCGTACAAGCAAGTTGCTCTGCTTTATGCAGACCTTCATGAGTATGTCCTCGTATCTTTCCTTTTTTTTTTTGAAGAAATCTAACTTTCTGCAGCCGCACGGGTCGTATGGAAGCGAAAGGTTGCGCAAAGGCTGCCGTCTGGAAGGAGGCCCGTCGTCACTTCTACTGGGCTTTCCGAGCTCGATTAGGGTACTCCGCAGCCTTGGCCGACCTCGCAGAGGCTAGTCCAGGTTCAACACACGAGTATCGCCTCAACTTAGTCAATACTTTGGCTGGGGTTGCACCTGGAGCAGGCTACCAGGAGGTTGCTACCGCTCTCGAGCAGCTCGACCTGTCTCCAACTGTGATACAACTCAAGGCAGACCACCTCATTCGCCAAATCATCGCCCTCACCAAAGAGGATAAAAAAGCAACGATGGACGGCTTGACGCGTCTTGCGGACCAGTTCTCAGAGGACGAACGAGCGTCTTTGATCCACCTCCTCCAAAATGCTCCCCGCTCACCAGGTGCGTGTGTTTCCTCACTTCCACGAGCCCAGCTGACCGCCAGATAGCACCACCCTCATACACATAGACGGTGGTTGTGTCATGATGTAAAATGACTCTCGTTCAACGCTTCGTTCGAATCCTCGCTTTCTGTTGCAATTCGTGTAGGTTCCCTGCTTAGATGTGCATCCATAGATCATTTTGTATAATACCAGTAAATCAACTATAATGAAGCAGAGATGCGCGAACAGCCCGGCCCGGTGTGACATCACAGGGAGGAGTGATCGGGAGTGATCGAAGTTACTGGTGTCAAGCTACCGGAGATCTGTGAGGACCCAAGCTATGGGCCACCTCATAACCCTTGCTACGTACGTTTTGACTTCATCGGGCTTGAATAGAACTGACTTGCCTGAAACCTAGGTGGTAGGCCTGACTCCGCGTGTCCCCTTCGTCTTGACCCATGTTGTTTCCAGCTCCCTTAATCAATGGGCACTTGACTTCCAGGTGCGGCCACCGTGTGATGTCTGGAACGAACTTTCATTTCGCAATAGGGAAACCTCGAACGTATCCTTGCTAGTATTGCCATCGCGAAGAGTCGAGGAGCAACTCTCAGAGTAGGACCCGAGCTGGAGATCCCGTTAGTCTGCATTTATTAGTTGATCATTCCTTTACTGACCGTCAATATTTCAGCGGCTATGGATGCTATGATCACTTTCTAGAGGGTACAAAGTTTTCTTCTCCTAGGAACTCAAGTTATTCACTTTAGAGCAGGTGATACTGTATTGCATTCATGGGAAGTACTGGCGAAGATATTGAGCTCTGAGGAGACCCAAGGGATTGTTTGTGATATTGGAATGTGAGCACCCTGCCCTTATTCTGGAGTGATTATGATGCAAACGAGCATTTACAGGCCGGTTGTGCACAAGAACGTCATCTACAACTGTCGTGTCATCATTCACGACCGCCAGATCTTACTCATCCGTCCCAAAATGTGGCTCGCGAATGATGGAAATTACAGAGAGCTGAGATACTTTACGCCCTGGCAGAAGCACAGACAATGGGAAGACCATTACCTTCCGAGGATCATTCAGGCTGTAACCAAGCAGGTGAGCAAGCTTGGAGTTGGGTGGGGGTATCACTGATTCCTGGCAGGTGAAAGTACCATTCGGAGATGTGGTACTCAGCACACTTGACACTTGTGTGGGTATCGAGCTGTGTGAAGAATTATTCACCCCAGCGAGGTTAGTGGTTGCGATTGGGCTTTGTTCTATGCTAACCCCTTCTAGTCCGCATATACTCATGGGATTAGACGGTGTTGAAATATTCACGAACTCAAGCGGAAGTCACCACGAACTACGAAAGTTATACACTCGTGTGGAACTCATCAAAGAGGCCACTCTTAAGGTTCGTGATTCTTATGCATATAGCATCCCTCCTAATCGTTCAAAAGTTAGGAGGAATTTACCTCTACGCAAACCAACAAGGGTGTGATGGGGATCGGCTTTACTACGATGGTTGTGCCATGATCGCAGTCAACGGACGTGTTGTCGCACAAGGAACTCAATTCTCCCTCAATGACGTTGAGGTTGTAACTGCAACGATTGATATCGAAGATGTTCGGGCACACAGGGCGAAAAGTAGTCGTAGTATGCAAGCAGCGGCTTCAGAACGATACCATCGCATTGAAGTTCCCTTTGCCCTGACTAGCGGCAAGTTTGATGAAGTTTCCGAGGAAGACCAAGTTGGGCTCATTGGATCTAAGCGATTGGATGTTCGCTACCACACTCCAGAGGAGGAAATCGCGTAAGTCTATTGGAAGACCTATCGATGTTTTTGGCTCATGTTGCCCTGTAGACTTGGGCCTGCTTGTTGGTTATGGGACTATCTGAGGCGGTCCCGAACCCAAGGATATTTCGTTCCACTGAGTGGCGGTATAGACAGTTGTGCAACAGCTGTCATCGTTTTCTCTATGTGCCGCCTTGTGGCAGAGGCAGCCAGACGAGGGGGTATGTCGAGGTGGCTACCCCGATTACATCTCACTCACATTTCTTAGATCCCCAAGTAATTTCAGACGCTCGGCGCATGGTCGGTGAACCACCGGATTCAGATTACGTCCCGACAGACGCTCGCGAATTTTGCAATCGAGTTTTCCATACGTGTTACATGGGCACTGAGAACTCTAGCTCGGAGACGCGTAGGCGGGCTAAGCAGTTAGCAGATGCGATAGGAAGGTATGGCTAAATCACATCCAAGTCATGGACTATTCAACATCCTCCCTTTCCTTTAGCTACCACGTTGACCTTAATATGGACACCGTTGTAACCTCGGTCCGGAATCTCTTCACCCTTGTTACAGGTGCCCGTCCCCGGTTTAGGAGTCAAGGGGGTTCCGCAGCGGAAAATTTGGCTCTGCAAAATATCCAAGCCCGCCTCCGTATGGTGATTTCATATATGTTTGCACAACTTATGCCTTGGGTTCGTGGAAAGTCCGGTGGATTACTGGTTCTTGGAAGTGCCAACGTTGACGAGAGGTTAGTACGTGTCGACTTGACTGCGTGTTTATTTATCTCATATATCTAGTCTGCGTGGTTATTTAACGAAGTATGACTGTTCTTCGGGTAAGTACTTTCCCTTCTCCGAGTTTAATGCCTATTCACGTCTCTTGAAGCCGATATCAACCCAATTGGTGGAATCAGTAAGACTGACCTCAAGAAGTTCATTGCATACGCACAAACTGCCTTCGATCTTCCCATCCTTTCAAGGCAAATTCATTCTTCTTCCTCCTATAACTGGCTAATCGATCGACACCAGTTTCTTGAGTGCTGTCCCTACAGCAGAATTAGAGCCCATTACAGAGACCTATGTTCAATCGGACGAGGTACGCATTTTATGACTGTCGCTCTACCCCGTTTAACCGATCACATATCCATAGGCTGATATGGGTATGACATACGACGAACTTTCAGTTTTCGGTCGCCTGCGGAAAGTAGAGAAATGTGGTCCATATAGTACATTCACCAAACTCGTTCACGAATGGGGTGCAACCCTATCTCCCCTCCAGGTAGGGATCCTTTAATTCTATAGGGTTGAGATAAGAAGCTGATTGACCAACGGTGATTGTTCAAGATCGCGGAGAAGGTCAAGTTATTCTTCTTTGAACATGCAAGGAATAGACATAAGATGACGACGTTGACGCCTTCATACCACGCTGTGAGTCCTTCTCTTCCATCTCTGATAGCTCCGTGATTTACCATTCGTATAATAGGAATCATACAGCCCGGATGATAATCGTAAGTCTCCCATCGCGTTTGACTCGCGTAGCTTCAAGCCAACTGTGTATCATAGGCTTCGATCTCCGGCCATTCCTATATCCTTCACGATTCCCCTGGCAATTCAAGAAAATAGACGAAATTGCTGCAGTGCTCCCAGACAGGTCACACCCAAGTGGTGCACTCATTGATAAAGCCAAGACCGACTAAAGGGCTCTAGAGTCGAAGGGGATATCGAAAGTAAAAGGAAAGGAAAATGTGGATAGATTGTAATGAATATGGTTATACATAAATGCAATGTACGATATGCATGTGTTGTAGGCTACAGTGATACAAGTTGGATCCCAAGCGAGAGGTATTGAGGCAAGGGGGTATGGCAGAAAAGACACCAGAAAGAGAAATGAGAATAAGAGTGGGAGACTATGTCCGGAGGATACGAGACATGAAATTCTGGACAGTGACCTTCTTCATTATTGTTGGTTCTGGAGCTGGAAAAAGGAAGCGTATCGATTAGCTTTGAGTTGCGAAATGAACCGCAAGGGAAGGTGCACTTACGATCTGCCAACCCCTCCTCCTTCACCTTCCGCTTCACACTCTCCATCACGTCATTCACAGCAGTTCTATCCAAATCACTTCTCGCCTTCATTAAGCCCTCAACAAATGCTGTATTTGGTCCATGAACCCGAGCAAACGACCAGAAAGACAAAAACACCATGTCTTTCGAGGCTTCCAACAGAGACAAGATCTGTTCTATGACTTCGAAGTCATCCTCCAGTTCTTTGGCTGGTTTCAATGTACTGAAAAAACCAAACAAAGCGCTGACGTCTTCCTTGATACGATCTGAAGCGGCAGGCATCTTGAGTTTGTTGGGCGTGTTGGCTAGAGCGTTAAGGTAGATAACGAGGAAAGTGTCGAGAAGGTCGTCAACGAGAATGTCGAGGAGAGTGGGGTTGAGATAATTTTGGAAGTCGCCCATGTAATCTTTCATAGTTTCGACGATTTGATTGGTAGATCCCTCATACCATGGTGGTGTGAATAGACCCTTGGTGGCAGGTTTGACGTCGTTGAATATGAGGTCGATGAGGGTTTGTGTACATTTCTTCGCAACGTCGAGATACCCGTCAATAGCATCATTAAGTCGTTCCGTAATCGTGACGCGATATTTCTCTGAAACCATCTGTTCCAAACGACCCAAAAGTGCCTCTGCAAAGTCGGCTGATTTGATTTGGTCATTGGCCAGGGCGATGCAATAGTCCACCAATCCTCCAGCAGCTTCTTCTGGTTTTTCGACGTGTTTCTTGAACTCTGCTTCAAGGACTTTGACCCATTGATCTTGGACACCCCTCATAGCTCTGTTCACTTCTTCGATGACGCGTGCTAGAATGGAACCTTGACCACTCTCCGTTGCGAGGTCTACCTGTTGGTTGACCATCTGGAAGAGAATAATGGCTCCTTGGGTCCCATACATCCCATCGCTGTCGACTTCTGGTGGTTCCTCTCGTTTGGTGAATTCTCCCACTTCGGTCTTCATGAGATTGGCCACCCATTCGTCCAACTTCTTGACGATGATCTGGAGGTAATCCTCTATGAGGGTGGACTCTTTGCCGTCCAATAACGCGGGCTCCATGAGTTCTGGTGGTACATTGAGCTGCTTCATATCTTTCTTGTACTGCTTTAGCCAGTCGAACAGTACGAGAATGACGCTGGCGTCTGGATCGGAAGATACAATCTTCTTGATGATGTCGTTCAAGGTTTTGTGATACTCGCGAATGAAGAGCGAATAGATGTCGTATTCCGGAGGGAAGCAAGGAACGACATGTCGTTCTATTCGGATGATATCTTCGTAAAACCAACCGATGTTGTTGAGGAAGGTTATAGGGTCGTTTTCATCAAACGCCTGGTCGAACATGTCGTGGATAGAATCGATGATAGCCTTGGTCATCTTGGAGCGATAATGCTTCAAGACGCGTGCATTGGCTTGCATAGACTTGAACTTTGAGGATGCATCTAGTTTGGCCGCCCTTTTCACCAAACGGATAGCGATAGCCTATACAAAGGTCAACCCCAGCGGTAGAAAGTCATGGGGATCCCCCTACCTTCTCATCTTCCTTTCCTTCAATCTCAGCAATTTTAATCAGCTTTACCACAACGTCCTTTCGCCCCTCCTGCACTAAATTCACGACGTTACGCGCCAATCCAGTAAAATATTGGTCGAACCCCTCAATAACGTTATTGAGTCGCTCAAACCGCCGATTGAGAATTTCTCGAGAGTTGGCAGAAGCCGTCTTCGCCTGATGCATAGTTTGGTTGCGAAAGCCCTCCAGCTGATTCAGTTGGTAGTGAATCATCAATATATTTGGTGCAGGACCAAGAATATCCCGACTGTCGGATTCCAACATATCTTCAAGGGCATCAAGGCGATTCTCCATCTCGACCAGGTTATTCACCATTTCTTCTGTATGTTCGAAATTTCGGTGGACCATGGACACCTGCAGTGACGACATTAGGAATAGCTCACTATGGGCGATTCTTGTTCCTCACCCTACTTATCTGGTCGAATGTTGGCACAATGTTCTGTGGATCTGAGCACAAACGATCTATGACGACCATCTCGTCTCGGATAGTTTGAACATTATCTCTCGTGCTCAATAATTTCCGAAGTCCTTCTCGTGTCGCCTGTAGTTGTTCACGTACGCCATTCCTCAACCGAGCGTCAATGGACGCCTTCTCCTTTTCGAGTTTCTTGCGAAATGCAGCGACCTTGATGAGATCGTCGGGTGATTGGAGGTATTCCCCGAGAGCTTGGGCAGCAGAGACCTGCGCTGCTGCCATCTCGAAGGTTTGTTCTGAGCGGGCGACGGGGGAGAAGGAGAAGGAAGTAACAGGATGGACAATTGAATCAACAAGACTTGTGTGAATTAGCGCAACCGATCAAAGCCGCGTTTCCTGTAAACTTTGTCCGCCACACGTGGTACCTCTCCTCCATGTTGCTGGTGCCCTCGAGCACCTCTAGAATATGCTGCGTGGTCGCAAAAAATCACTCTAAATTATTCTTAAAACCTACACGTCGCCTCTCAACACCGTCCGGGAGTGGCCACGAAGAATGTGACGTCGTAATTGTCGGAGGTGGACCAGCAGGACTCGCCCTAGCTAGCGCGCTAGGTATGTCTATTTGAACTGGTCTCCATCTCGTGTTTATTTTATCTTCACAAGTATAGGCTCTTCACAGGTTGTTAGAGAAAATTTGAGAGTCGCCCTCGTCGAGGGTGGCGACCTTTCAAAACTCCGAGACTGGAGTCCTAAGTCGGGAGCTTTTTCCAATCGTGTCAGTTCGTTGACCAATGCCTCTCAGGCGTTCCTACAGGGTACGTCGCTTCATTGTTCTGGTTAGCTCAGGAGCTAACGTGCTTCATCCAGGCGTTGGTGCTTGGGATTTCGTTGATGCTGAGCGAACGGCTCCAATTGAAGAAATGCAGGTAATTTAGTGATGTTCTCCATAAAATGATTGAATGATCGTGAATCATTAGGTTTGGGATGGTATCTCAGACGCCCGCATTAATTTCGTCGCAGAGGACCTGGGTTTGACGAGTGAGGATGGCATGGCCCGGTTGACAGAAAATTTCAACCTACAACGTGCACTCCTTCGTCACTTGAACACCTTTCCTCAAGTCGAATTAATCGACAAGACTCGTGTTCAGACTATTGTTCGGGACGCTGATGACCGGGGTGGTTGGCCTTTGGTACAGCTTGACAACGGTCGAACCCTGCGTACACGCCTTCTGGTACGTTAGACTATTAGCTCCCTCGAAAAAGAAAATTAATACTCATTTCGCATAGGTAGGCGCTGATGGATTCAACTCTCCCGTGCGCTCATATGCCCAAATCCCTTCCTTTGGGTGGTCATACGACACACAAGCTATTGTTGCCACACTCATCCACGAACCCCGGGGAGCATTCCAAAGCCCTAACACGACTGCATACCAGCGCTTCCTCCCAACCGGTCCAATAGCTTTCCTTCCCCTCTCCGCAACTTCCTCGTCTCTCGTTTGGTCCACTAAACCGGGTCTCGCATCAGCCCTTCTCGCATCAGACCCATCCGTCCTCGCAGGTCTGATCAACGCAGCATTTAGACTTCCAGAAATTTCGTTAAGATACCTTCATAACCGTATCCTGCAAGGGCATGCATCAGGCCAAGTCCTCACCCCTGCCGAAATTCGGGAGGAAATATTCTGGCGAGAACAATCTCACTCGATTGACGCCCATAGCGCGTATTCATCGTCACATGCTGTCGCTGCAATAGACGCCCAAGGAGAACAAGCAGACGCAATAGAAGGAAAAAGGTTCAATAACGCAGGCATCCCACCTGAAGATGCGGAACTCTTCCCTCCCCTCGTGACTTCATTACTACCGGGCACCGTGGCATCCTTCCCGTTGCGGTTCAATCACACAGAGACTTACATCGGTGAAGGTTCTGGTAGCCGTACAGTCCTTGTCGGGGATGCAGCACATACCGTTCACCCCCTTGCTGGTCAGGGTCTTAATCTCGGTTTAGCTGATGTTGAATGCTTGGCCAAGTGCATCGAAAATGCTTTACAACAGGGTGGCGATATCGGTGAGTATATTTGAATCTTTCGTTTTTCAGTTTCTGTTGCTTGATGGGGTTGAGGTGGAACCTTCCATTCCTCGCCTCGCCTTGTGGTTTGTACCTTGACGCCCACATGCACCCACAGACCCTCTGCCCTCATCATTTCTCTTCCGACACATCTATGTCATTGGGCCTATTGATCAGAAAAATCTGTGATGCACGGTGCTAACAATATTTTTTGTTCTCCTTATCTCTCGTTCTTCTTCGTCTGTATCCTCTTCTCGCCGCATCTAGGATCCTATACTGCCCTGATGCCGTATGCACAAGAACGGTATCTCAAGAACCACACTGTTATGTCCGCCATTGACAAATTACACAAGATCTACACGTCAACTGCAGAACCTGTTGTTTGGGCACGATCTGTCGGTGTGGAAGTTCTCAATGAACTGGATACGGTCAAGGCTGCGTTAATGCTTACAGCTGGTGCAAAACAAAACCAATACAATCGCAATGGTGCAAGTGGAGAACAACAACGACCTGACGCAGCCATGTGGGAAGCGGCTGCTAAAGGTGTCGAATCTGTTGTGGCTGCCAACAACACCGTCAAGGTTCTAGGAAGGGGATTGGCTGGAATGGTAGGAATGGGATTGTATAACCTCTTAAAGGAGTCTGGATATGCCCCTCCTTCAACTCCTTCCGCTACCTCCACTAATGATAGGCACGCAAATGGAAGTAGCAATGATAGTAATGGTAGTGTCCCTCCGGATAGTACACAACCCCGGAAATAACACGAACAATCTTGACATTCAAACTTCGGGAGGTCGTTCCAATTTTGGGAATCTCCACTTACCCCGGCAAGTTCTTTCTCTCGCACTTGTACTGCACATACAAATATGTACAGCACGCCTCTGAGGCCTGTTGCACTGCCAACCCAGTAGTCGACGTCGACGTCGTACTCGGATCCGTCACTACTGGATACAGCGCCGCTGTTACGCTGTACTACGGTACCCCAAGGACGCCAAAACTACAAGGACCCACATTTTTTGTTCGTTTGCAATTGTTCAAAAGACATCCGCCACCGCTGTTAACTCTAAACGCCGCTGACAGTTGACGTCGTTACTGTAAGGTTCGACTCCTCACTTGAAGAAAATCCCCAAATCGACCAGGAGAATAAGAAACAGAACCTAGGAACTTCTTGAATGCATAACCAGGAGGGGAAGGCCTTGTACTCGATTTGATCGTTCTCGTTCTCCGCGCCGTAGATCCCATGGCCCATGGCGCTATTCACCGTGCGGAAATACCGGTGATCTAACAAATTGATAAGGTTGCAATGGTGGGCGAATTTCGAGATGGAATTATAATTATTTATATCAAGAATTCTTCGAGGTGCGGCCCATCATGCACCATACCACGAGCGATAACACAAGGGATGCCCCGGAGAAACAAAAAATAAGAAAAGAAAAGGTGCATGTTGACATCGTAACGTACGTCCAAGGGGGTTCCTACGCGGCCGCAATCCGTTGACGAAACTGAAGAAAAAGATATGAAAACTAGAAGAAAGACCGAAGGCACACACATGTCCTCTCCCGCGTCGTTGTCTTCTCGCATATGCCACAACACCCAAGGTCGTAATGTTTACGATCACCCACCTACTGAACGAATAAAGTTTACGTATTCAAAACCTAAACCAGCGACAATGCACTCCATACATTTCGTCTAGCACATGAATAAAGACGCCGATGGATGTGAAATTGAGAGAGAGAGCAAGGGTTCAATAATTATCAGATGGTTCGTGCTATTATTCCTAAACATATATATGTATACAAAAGAAGCAAGGGAACAACGCCGATAACGAGGCGGAACGTACGCAAGATGATGACGATAGATGATGATACGATAGTAATGGTCGTGATGTGGATGCAACAAGTAGCCAGAAAGAACAACGGATACAATACATATGCGGGCTGAGAAGCAAAGTACAACACCTGCGATGGATTAATGATGCAGAAGAGGATAAATGCGGATGAGGGATGGGTGGGATGAGGGTTGAATGCCGTGGATATCAAAACAGAAAGCTGATGGATATATGAAATGCACCAGCGAATGAGGATGTCATGAGGGATGATGGAAACATGCAAGGAAAAAACAGAAATATAGGGAAAGATTAAGACCGAATAGAGGGGGATTAAATTACTGGGAATCAGATTTCAACCAATCAGCCTTGGTTGAACTAAGGTCTATCAGTTTGACAGGTTGCAACGCTTTGACTCTTGTGTCGGTACGCGCCATAAGACACACCCTCTTGAGCATCGACCGATGTGTTTCTCGCGCTAGGTGCCCGTGTGCGAATAGGGGCTTTTGTCCTGCCATTATATACACATAGTCTAGTGTCGGTGGTAGATTGCCTTGGGCCAAGGTGCTACCGCCTATAATGGGATTGGTAGCACCAGGAGGACGGTGCAGAGATGCCATTATGTCATTGTGCAGCGTGGGCGAAGCCCATGCCGGTTTAAGAATCAATTCCTTGAGAGCCGGAGCGCAGTTCCCGATGTCCTCGATGAAATCCGGTGGATAGGTCTCGAAATGTACAAGTTCGAGTGTCTGAAGGGCAGGGAATTGTTGATTTTTTGTGGCTGGGTCCACACGTGTAGAAAGCGGTCCGTACAGGGTAAGGTGTTGTAAGTGAGGGAGAGAAACGGGGAGGATGATGGAAGGCCGTGGTATGTGGAAAACGAATGTGAATGTTTGCAACGTGGGTGCAACCAAACTGAGAATCTGTTTAAAGGCCCTATATGCGTTGGCCTAACGAAGTCAGAGGTTATGGAAGTTCTGATGACAGTTCAAAGCGAACATACCGTATGTTCGTGGAGAGCGCTCCTTGACGTATTACCCGGTGAACCCATGGTAGGATCGGGCCTGTCGTACTGTGGTACATTCGACACAAAGAGATGATGCACCCGACGGTCCTCGGGACGGATATTCGCCAACATTGTCGCACATCCAAAAAACTGAGGGAATCCCACAATCGCCAAACTGTGCAACTTAACGACGCGCGAAATATCATGCACCCGTTTGGAAACCAATGACAACGAACGTCCAGAGGAGCCGTCGTCCGAACATGCGAATAGAAATATCTGTCGACAGATTTCGGGGGGACATTTATCGAGCACACTCTGGGGATAGCGAAGGTTCCCGCTCATGTTGATAGGGTCGGGATGGCGCGGCCGACGTTGGTGGGGCAAAAGGGAGGTTGGGAGTGTACGGTCGGGGTGGAAGGGAGTGGTCGGTGGTCGGGGCGAGATGGGGAAGACGAAAGAGAGGGCATATATATAGGGACGACATCAATTCGCGATGGTGGACGGTTAAAACCGAATTTAGACTCGCGGGGAATAACGTGGATTTCCCATTTCCGTGGCCTATTTGTCTCGCAAATCTCGCTGCAAATCCTGTGGAAAACAACCTGGCAACCTTGTCCCACTGCAGGCTGTGCCTTCTTTAATTTCACAATCAACACCGGCATCTCCATGGTTCAGAAGCTTACCTTTGTCCTCGTTGTCCTATCCATAGAAAACGCTCGAGAATTGCCACAAGATCTCGGCGGATGTTGGCTTCAGGTTCGGACAAGTCGAGAAGAATAAAATAAAATAACAGCAAACCCCTGCATGCTTTCTTCCATTGCGTCACCCCACGTGGAAAATTTAGGTCCTTACAGTAGGTCCAGGTGTGCGCCACATTACTGTCGTTTGTCCAAACTGCGATCGCAAACTGAAATTGAAAAAAATGGATTAATACAAGCAACGCAAAGGACGCCCAGTAAACGCGTTTTTCTCGTATGAAGTACAGCAACGGTTTCATCTCTTGTCCTGAGAGCTGAGATGGTGAGACGGATCCACTTTTAAGTTTTCAAGTTATGAAAGCTGCATTCTTATCATATACGACCGATGTCGTCACATGCTCCGACAGAAACGGCGATACAGCACCATCAAGCAAACCAACCAACTTATTCTCGGTTCTAACATCGCCGTGTTGACACCCTCGCACTCCTCTCCGGTTTACTTTCTTGCGGACCACGGTACCAGAGGTCTGTCTTCATTTCACTCTCCGCCTACTTCATCCATCGCTTGACCAGATCCATCTCGACGATCGACCCACAAGGCCTCAAATCCAAGCCCAACTGGACCCACAAAGTCAACTACCAGGATTAGAATCTGGTCATGCCAGTGCTTCTGGTCATGTGTTATCCCTGATCGTGACGGACCGTAACTTAAGTAGGCAAGAACCAACACATGCTAAGATCCCTTCATACCTTTCCATTTATCCTTATCGACCAGAATCCCAACGGGCGAGGCGTAAGAAGGAATATTATTCAAAAAGCGGGTCCACTTTTTTTTCTGAACTCGGTTACTGCTTTCTTGATGTTGGTACGTCATATCGACACCGCGATAGCTTGGAGATGGCCAAATACGGACGCCCAGAATGCAGAAAGGAAGTTGTACGGGCGCAAAACACCCCCGAAAGTCGTTCAGATTTTTCCCAACGAAAGGGGATTGCCCGAGCGATGTGGATGATGCGTCTAGATAATCTCGCTAGTATCAACCCTTTTCATCATGACAATTCCATCGTATTTCTTCTCCCGAAAAACCCTATTCAAGGTATCAAGCAGGATACTATACATACCTGTTGAATTCAACCCTCAAACGTTCTGACAATCATCGAAGCTTCCTAGTTAGCACCCTCGTTTACACCAGGGCTTCAAGTTATGTCTCGCTTGCCTTCGTCCGTGTTGATATACAACAATGCCTCCCAAATTTGCCCTACTAAGAACGCAATCTTGTCTTGACTTTTACAACCAACGCGATTGATGGGGGGCGGCCGCCATCGTGGTGCGAGGGATCGTGGGTGGACGGGAACGAGTTTCGGGAGAAGTAAGCGTCCTACACATGCTTTGCGGATTAGGTTTGCGGTCAAAGAAGGTGAACACCTTTGGTAATACTGTACCACAATACTTCCTCTTGTCATCACCCCTCTCTCCAGTCCCAGTCCCAAGGAGCCATACCTATCGGTCAGCGTGTCCAAACGCAGCGCTATCTCGGCTAGGCGAAAAGTCGTTGGCATTGCTGGCGGCGTGAACCCACGCAAAAACCTGAACCTCTATAAAGAACAATGAATCTTTAATAACTCACCTTATTTTTATATGACGAAGGTTAGCTTCCGTTCGTAGCATCACCCCTGTTGATCCCTAACGAAGACTGGATATCGCTTGACCCAGAATCCAGGAATTATGCGCTCGTGCGTGGGTTGACCGGAGGAAGCGTGACACCATTGCGTGGAGAACTTGAGAACTTGAAGACAAGGGTGTTAGCGGAGGACCTCTCTGCTGTCGTATACCAGCACAGACTGCCTTTCTTCCACAAGATCGGGTCAATACACGCCTGACACTTCGGAACGTGCATGCTTTCTTGGGGAACTTCTCAGCGCCTAATCTGGGCGCTTGCGCTTGGCGGCTATCGCCTCTGTCACCGGTTTCGGGGGTGGATCGAGAGCCAGAGTTGGTCTTGAGAACTGATGACTCCCCATGCTTTACACTCCGTCGTAGGACGTTAGATTAGGCTCTAAACTGTCGACCTGCAATCATGGACCCCTCACGGCCCTCCTACCAATCTTGCAACTCTCGTAACGGCTATCCCAGTTTCCCGAATACGCCATGTCTGCTACGCAAACAAACATGGACCCACCTACATCCTCTGATTTACCCTGTCCTGGGCCACTCCTAACTTAACCGGTCCGAGTGCATCATTTGAATTGTTTTGGAGTTCGGCGGCGAAGGTGTGGAGGACTTATCCCCTGCGGACATTAGGAGTCTTTACCCTTTGCGTTCGTCCAGATAGATGCCGTCCACATTGCTTCTGCATCACCGTGAGGCTAAGTCAAAGGGACAAACCTCATGTGGTAGGTTTAGATCCATCGCGTTGATTGAAAACATATACTTATCCAACTTCGTCCCCGCGTGTTCCAGATCCAGGTCTTAGAAGGGACTATTCAGGATCTGGTGCATCACGACTGTCTGCTTTCGGAACCAAATCTCGTTCGTACCTTGATACTCATCTACGTCTTCCCGTCTGCGCGTAGTACCGTGTCCATTCGTTCAAACGCGAGGTCGTGGTGAGTCGTGTATTCTCCCGGTACCACCTAATCTGCGAAATTGATATAACCAGGGCTATGGCTTGCAAGAAGCGTAGCTCACCATGCATTCAGATCTGGGAAACCTCTAACCCAAGATATCACTGGGGTTCCTACAAATTGGGTGGTTGCCGCTCATAACTTTCGCTCAATCTCGATATTGCAAAGCGTGAGACCAATATTGCCAGTATGTTATCCTCGTACCAAACTCTTGGGCTCACCAAAATAGCACCGATGTATGTGGCAGCGGTCTCTTCAATACGATCGGACCACACCCTGAGCGACACGTTGTGATTGAGCGCCAAAACCAACGAGATGATGGATACCTCGTTAACCCGCTCTGCAGTTGGAGAGGGCGATCCCAAGTAGGATATCTGACTTGTGATGCTTTCGGTAAGTCCAGCAGCTGAAGACCCCGGGAATTGCAATGGTCACCGTGGTGGTGAGATATGGCTTCGGGTTTATGAGGATGAAGGGCTCTACCTGGACCAACGGGTCAGCATGCAACAGCCCGGCATTTCAAGTCTAGGATAAATAACTTACGACCAACGATCGCAGTCACAAGACTTTAGTTGTTCAAGGCTTTATCGATTGGGATATGGGTGTCGAACGGTTGACACGGTTGCGCGATTGGGACGGCTGTGACACCCAGGTACTGCGGGCTACAGTGTCATCATATGCGATGAATCCGTCCAGGTAGTGTTCTTTTTCAAAAAGATTTGTTTGCCTTGTTCGCGATCCGAGTCTCAATCATTGAAGGCGCGAACGCCAAGCCCCTCCTTGCCGTGAGGCAACTCTGCGAGTGGCGTAGGGAAATGAAGAAAAGCAACGAATCCGAACAAAAGCATAAGTCTGTTAACTTCTGTTCAAGCAATTCACTAACCGGGCATGAACAGGACCGGGACCTTGACTGCTGGAGGAGATTGTGGCGCATATAGTCGAGTCCGCTTCAGCCAAGTAAGGTACGGCCCATAACGGTTATGCCCACAGCATGTATGCGGTCGTATCCACCAAATTCATCCAAGACGTGAAATGTAGAAACTTGTAGGTCCATATGCCCGTTAATGTCTCCAGCTTCTTTGGACCCTGGAAGGGTGTCGAGGGCCAGCCTTCTGGAAAGTTTTGGCTTGTGGAATCGCTTCATCTTGCAGTGAAGATATGAAACGCGAAGGGGGGTTGAAGAGTAAGTCACTGGTGGGCGAGGAGTATCAGTCGACACACCTCGAGTGGCAGGCCATCGCGGGCTATGAAATGGTGGATCCCAGCTAAAAGGAATTACAAAACACGGGGTGTATCCATCTTCACACTCCTAGGCTCTACGCGTGGTTGTGTGAGTACCAAAGAAGGGGGAGGTTTGGGGCAAGTGCAAAGCCTTGAAAAAACTGACAAGGTTGGAATGGACAAAGCGCATGAGGTGAGCCACAAACAAGTCCCCGCAAGAACGTGCCTTCAGATCAGCACGAACTTGTGACTCCGATATGAAAAACAACTCCGATGCGTGCGTGCTAACGACAATACAGCAGTTGCTCAAAATAAGATAGTAACAGCACTACGACTGTAATGGTGTAGCTTCAGGCTGCCACGGTACTTATCAAGACCTGCACGCTCGTCGGGACCCACAGGCACCCACATAGATAGACAACAACTTCCAGCTTCATTTCTACGGGACGAAATGAAGGTGGTAAGCGAGAGGGGCATTTCAAATATCGCTGACAATAATCTTAGGATTCGAATTCCCAGATTCATGTCGTACCTGGGGCTGAAATGCAGGTACGTTTCAAGCGGATGATACCCTCGCGCGAAGTCGATCGATTAGCTCCAAGCCCATGACATCCGAGTGCTTGCATCTCACGCTTTAGTGATCCTCGATCCTTTATTAACGACGAAGTTGATCGTTCGACCAGACCTGAAGTCGCAGCTACAGAGCGCACACATGGAAATTGCCCCTCGCCTGACATGACTTCAGAGTGCACAATCACAGAAGTTTTGTTCACGGAATAGCCTGCACAGTGCGTGAAGGGAGCACTCTGCAACTTGAAACGATCCCTGAAAGCGTACAACACCTGATGGCATTTCTTCCTAGCATTCTCCGAGACAACTGACCGAGACGAAGTCCTCCCGGACCCCCTCGACGAATGCCACATGCTGAAGCAGACGGATGCGCAACCAAAACGGCCGCTAAGATGTCTACGATGAGAGACCTGGTAGGGCCTTGCCTTCTCAGAGAATGACTCCCCTTGTCAGGCTATATCGTCACTATCAGATGAGAGGAGGGAAAATAGCATCCTGGACAAGTCACTTGTTTCAGTATTCTTTGAGCGAGGGTGCAAAATCAGACCCACGAACACGTCCACTTCACTAGAGATGCTCAGGCATAAGATCCCTGTAGATCCAATGCGATCCTGAACGCTCTCTGCGGAGTTGACCCCTTGAATATTCGGGCATATATGCTATATATCCGTCTAATACACCTGGACACTTGCCACAACACCACGGTAATACAGCCGAATCACTGCGTGGATTGGGCCACACACAGTGTGGCACAGTATGTCGGGCAGTCGCGTCATGATCCCACTGTCAACTGACCGCCAAAACAAAATGTCGCTGTCAGCCTGACACCGACCTACTTCCACACATCAAAATGTATGCAACATACCATCGTTTATGGGGTTTACGACGTCACTTCGGTGCATCTTACATTCCTGGCGATGGCAACAAAGGGTGTAGACGTCTGGAGCAATTCCAACAACTTGACATCGCGGGACCGGGACTCACCTCATATGGTAACTGGAAATGTGATAAACTTTTGACATTTCGACCACCTAAAGCGCGATGTCCTGTCAAAAGAGCAATTGACGACAGAACGCAAAATATGCTCAGCACCGTAGTTGGCAATTGCAGTGATACCTAAATCCGTGAAGGTGCGTGTAAATCGCATACCGTGTCTCTCCCGTTGAACACCGACACCGTGTTGTGATCGAAAGCACACCTCCCATCCCTGCGTGATACCGAATTGGCTCCCAGTGATTAGATGGCCTAAACGCACGAGCGCTCAGATGTCAAGAAAAGCGGATGCTTTACCCCAATCAATGTGCTTCCATTCACACTCCTCGGAAGGTTACCTTGACTGGGGTAGACTTCCATTTAGCTTTCCATGAAGACCATAAAAAAACACATCGAACCGTACCTGATAAGATACGGATTTCGATATGCTTATGCTTTTGAAATCCTTCGAATTTCCCTGTATATCTAGGGGAAAGCCACGTTGGTGATGTAAGGTGTAAAGATCCTGCAGACAAACAGTAGACAAACGTGACGGAATGGGAGATGTCTTCAACCCCGATCTCGACACACCAGCCCAGGGTCGAGTAGTGCGCTGGTCAGGTGAGAGCCACTATCCTCGCAGATAACAAAGGGAACAACGGTCACAGTGCGTGCTGGGAGAAACGAACGGGGTAAATAAAATGACTTTGGGGTAATTTCGACACCGTTCGAGCCGTCCCAGCAATACGCAATCCCGTCCGTTGGGGATGACCCGTGAATTGACAGGCTGCTGCCACCAACAAGCAAACCAACTGAAAGAGAAAATTCAAGTTATGAGCCCACAATCACAGAAATACCCGAACGTATCCACTTTACCAGAATGACGAAAATCTTTAGCGCCACTGGTGTCCAGCACAGGCACCAAGGTGCAACCTTATGACGGGATTCATATCCGACATACCCCAAGGAGATTGTGGATGAGCTGGTCCGCCAAACCGTCTATATGCGTTCCGGACTGACCCACCAGCACGTCTTCCGGGACCAAAATGGGAGATGGCACATTTGCAAACGGTTACCTCCAGGATGGATGAAGGTGATTGAGAGCCCCTTCCTCGAGAGTTACAACGATAATTGGGATGCCTTCGGACTATAAAGCACTGACGGCACCAAGGACGACACGAAAAGAAAGCTGGGATTCTAGAGGGAGGCCATCCGAACAGAGACAAGATATCTGATCAAAGTCAGATATGCTAAATTAT
>ML208299.1:128790-141477 GCA_004369065.1 Pluteus cervinus | reverse complement strand
TCTGGAATATATCTATTTCGCTCGAGGTGCGGGAGGGTTGATAGGAATGGCTATGAGAGCGGGTGGTGCCGGTGAACTATTGGCCTGGTCGACCTTGCTCTAGGACGCATTTGTACAGGAGAGAGGAGTAGGGGCTTCACGTTGGCGGCCGAGGTGCTCCTCAGACCGATTTCGAGCTTGGGGTGAGCCCTTCGAATTCAAACCCACTCACCCCCGCCGACGACCGACGACCACGGTAAGGCGCAGCGGCAGCCGTAATTTCGTCGATTTGCTTCCACCATTGGCGCCAAGATCGTATGTAATTTTTCCCACCTCAATTCAACTTGAAGGATACCCTGCACGCGAATATCTAACCATTTTTAGATGCGATAAACAATTCGGGAGGAGCATTCAGGAAAGGAATGGTTCAGGAAAAGACATGAAAAGAGACCGATAGATGGCCAGACCCCGGTGAAATGTGGCGTGTTTTTAGTTTGGAGCAAGGTGAAGGTTTGATCAAACGGAGAAAAAAAATTGGGACAAGCAACACGCGATCGAGACCCAGGAGCGCGACGCGACGCGTTCGATGATCGGTCGCCGGCGTTGTGACCTGGCCAACGCCAGCCCTTCATTCAAAATTCATTTTCAAAGAGGCTTTGCTTCGGAACTTTGTCTTCGTCATCGTTCGCAGCAACTGCGTGGGGCCTGGAGATGGTGTCCATGGTTTCAATAGAGGAATTTTACTGCGTTTCGGAGCCACTGAAGCCTCGGACCTCCTCTCGAAGTCGGCAGATCGAACGGGTTCCTCGTTGCTCCTAGTGGCGCAATTCTGGTCTCCACAACTGCGAAGACCGGCCGTTTGAAAGATGCCCAGTTTTTCGGTTTGGTTCTCGGTTCAAGAATTCAACTGAATCGATCCAGAAAGACGGTACGTTGATTTCGAACTTCCAAGTGACTCAGGCTTACTCACCTTCAAGCCTTCAAGGTCAAGAGCGCTCCAGCCCAGGAACCCATGAGGATTGCTTACGATTTGACTAGACACCTAAAATGTTGTGTGGTCAGGGGCAACATCATTGAATTCAAGTCGGAAGAGATCGACCTCCGTTGCGTCCCCTACAACATCGCTAAGGGTCCAAGACTGACATTGACAACGGGTCAACCACTGGCCGTTTCACCCTCAAGAGACGTGCACTATGACGCCCACGATTGCAGATTGCTGGCGTATCCTCCTCCTGCTCAAGCTTTTTTGTCGTATTCAATGACGAGCGTCGGCCTATTGTGGGTGCCTTCTGTTCGTCTTCCAAAGAGACTGACTCGTAACATCCTCTGTAACTTAGAACGATTTGAATATCAACTTCTGTTCGCGCCTGGAATACCACATCTTTCAGCGGCTGAACGTTCTACAGTTGAGCCATCACCACCCACAGCCACCCGTCCAGCTACTCAAGGTCACGATCAATCGCAACCGGAAAAACTCTTCAGCATATACACGCGTATGGCACCGCGGTGGTGGTGGCAGGCGCCACGCCCTAAGCTTAGCTTTATCATTTCAAACTGGATCTAGGTGAGGTCTATTTCTGTTGTTTCGTATCGGTATCATTGGTCCTGATCTGCACACCAGCTCGTGCATATAGCCTGTTCCGGTCAGCGGTCAATCTATGATCCTTTGGCCGGTAGATGTACGGGAACCCGACAGGAGACAGTGCGTGGCCTGGTAAACCCCACATCGGATGGAGGTTGACGGGATATATCGGTGATGAAGTACTGCGACCTAGAACTGGAATGGAAGGAAGCAAGGCAGCCTGCGCATGCGGGCCCTTCGCAGTCGCAATCGGACGTTCGAAGGTGTTTCAAACCCTCGCTCGTGTCACGGAAAGACATGGAGTTGAAGCGAGCTGTTCTCTCTATCCTCATGACCGAGATGATTCTAGATTCAAGCTTTTGCGGTCCTATTCACGACGCCCAGTGTCACTTGCCAAACTCAAAATCAATCCATCTTGATGTTGACGTGGTCGACTGAGGTCTAGTGCTCACTTTCCCCACAACCCCAGTTTGTCCGTTGATCGACCTTATGTTTGACAGATTTTCGGTCCCGCGAGCCACCCCATCATGCGCAGAGTTTGACAGTGGAAGCCTTGGTCGAAGGCATCGCCTTTTCCGAACCACAGGCCAAGACCAGGATCGTGGTTGTTCAAGGGAAAACCGTTTGATATTCTAAGTCACCGGTTCACTGGTGTCCGACAATCGTAGGTCATTTCGACCGTTATATGCGCGCAGATGATAACTTCGATCTGTGGGATCGCGGTGCCGGTGGGTGCTGGGCCTATGCTACCACCCATTCGTTTTTCTCACCGTACTGCATATAGTCCAGATTGATCTATACGATTTCTCTGCGGAGCGCTGCGGTCAAACCTAAGCAGTTGTGGGGTGCGTAGCATACAGTAGGCGGCCGCCTTGAAGCTGTCATGCTACCTCACGAGCTAAGCCAAGGTAGAATTAACTTCCTACTTCAACCAAGGCACGGCCATCGGGCACGCTGTAAAGTTCAGTTCAACGATAACATCGGGAACTGAGGACGCCTTCAGACTTGAAATCTGATCTGTCAATGTAACTAGGTTTTGACCGACGATAGCGCAACTGGCTTTGGACGACATTTGATTCGATTCAAGTCCGAATCCGTAACTTTGCTGGCGACATCCAAAACGCACGTGCTTCCGGTATGGCAGCAGCTTGCAGCGATGATGGTCACTTTCGTCCTTAGGTCCGGGTGCATCACCAAGAATCCTCTAGGCCGCTTTCCCTGCTTTCTCTTTCAACCTCGTCTGGTTGACAAAGCTCCTCTGGGAACTCGTGGAAGATGGCCTCACCTGTTTCTCCGCAAACACAGCTCAGCAGCACATCTTCACGGGCAACCTTGGCGACCTTAGCTTCTATGGTATTGCGATACTGATGGACATGAGTCTCGCAGTAACTTTCACTTCTAAGCATTGGGTCCGGCAGCACAAACACTCGTGTACTCTCCAGTCGGACTTCGTTCTTGATGATAAGTAAGATGTCGCGTCGTCCGTTGCCAGGCCAGAGTGAGATTGTATCTGCGTTCCGTCTCGACTCGACTAATGTTGTCGTGTGACACTAATACCCCACCGATTTGGATGACAACAACACAACCTATCACAACTTCCCAAATCCTACAACACAAGTTCGAAGACATCACGTCTTCTGTCTAGATCTAAACCCATAAATATAACCATCCTCTCTTAGAATCACGATCTTAGACGAGGGCTTTCCACTCAAGACTCTAAACTTTCCTTCGATGAGTTGAACAGGTGCAGGTGCTTCGTTTTGGTTTTGGTTTTGGTTGGGGGAGTGGTTTTGATCTTGGCCTGGAGGAGACGGACCTAGGAGGGGACAAATTTCGAGGTGGGTTGAGGAGATGACGTATGCGTGGTTATTTTGGAAGTCTACAGTATGTGGGAGGTAAGGGTAAGTGAGCATCTACATGAGGAGGAACGGACGTGGAGCGAAGGAGTCAAACGAGAGAGACGGGACGGGACGTACATATTTCCTTTGCGGGGTAGCGCCATAATATAGGTGGCCCATGGAGGACTTTTCTATCATCCATATAAATTGCATAAGCTACAAAACAGAAAGATGAAGTGCATGTTAGAGACACCAACCCGGATTTATTCAAGTTGATGGGAGAAGGATTGGACGCGACTTACAATCATAACATAAAACCATATATGTCGTACGAGGTGCACTTGCACTTGCATTGGCGGTTGCGGTCGCAGTCGCAGTCGCAGTCGCAGTCGCAGTCGCAGTCGCAGTCGCAGTCGTGGTTGTGGTTGTGGTCGCTCCCCCTCCTATGGTCACAGCTGTAACCGCCAGATACATTTGTATAGCAGGTCCAGAAGCAAGTTTGGGCAACATCTCTCTGCGAGCCAAACCTGTTGGATCTCGACGTTCGAAGCCGGATGTAGGGTGTGTACAGATTATGTGTCCTCCAAAGAGAGACAGGGGCGTTGATGCTGGTATTTGGGAGCATGTGAAGACCTGTGGACGAAGTTTTCGTTGTCGTGATGAGAGCATAAGTAAGTATACCAAGTCTAAGTACACCCTTTGGAGAGAACTTGGACTGACACCATGTAATGCCAAACCAACACCCCCGGGCCCATGCCCAAGTCGAAGTAAATGGACATCTGTACTGTTGACAGCGGCAACTGTGATATGGCCTGAAAGAAGTCCAGTCGAATAATAACTGAGTTCTCTCCCGCGTGACCAATGGAGGGGTTTTGGTGGACGTTCTTTCGAACTGGGAGGTGGGACTTGGACTTGAAGGTGTTGGAGTTCGATTGTGTATAGGTGACCTGCTGTTATGTGTGAGCTGCACTTGAACTTGGGAGGGAACTAGAGACATGAGGAGGGCTTACCAGATCGAAATATGAGGACAGAACCTCCTCCTTGTGCAGCGACATGGTCAACAATATTCATTTGACGAATATCAGCGAAGCTTAACCGTATAACGGGGATTTCATCTGGTTTAACTAGAGAACGGGAATATACCCCTCTACTTGTACCATAATAAATGGCATTTGTTTTTTCTAGATCACTCCGCGGCGTCAGCACGATACATACCACCAGCGCCCACACCAAAAACGAAATGATAAACTCACCATGAACAACAGCACACCTAACTGGGTCCTTGAACCTAAACCCAGCCTTACTCGATAACTGGTATGGTCTAACCAATAATAAAAACAATCGTTTTTGGCTTGTTCGAGTCCATGCGGTGCAGACTAAACTGCAAGCACGTAGAGATGCAATGTCATCTTGAAGAAACCTGATGAAGCTTTCATAGAGTTCTTGTGGGAGGGTATCTGTTATATGAGTTGGGATGGGAATGATTTTGTCGAGGCTTGGATTGGGGGTGGTGGTATCGGAGTAGATGAAGCCTGAAGGAGCCTGTGGGTTTGGACTGGTGCTGGTGAGGTTGAAAAGTGGGAGAACGTCGTTTGTGTTGGGTTTAGATCGGTTGATGAGAACTTGTTTTACTTTTGTGGCGAGAGACAGCATGTTCGACGCGTTCGATGGTATGTATGCGTCTGTCCTTGTTGTTGGTTCGTCGTTGGCCGCCCTGCTCATAGGCTCACGAATCGCAGCATGTATAGCGCCGTCCTATCAACGCTAGCGAATACCTACCGCACTATCTCCTCTGGCACTGGCGTCAACTCGCTTCGCATTAAAATTAAATTGGACCACTCGCCATACATGCATGTAGTTCAGAGAATGCGTGGACCATCACGTCAAGTTCTGTCTAGATTTAAAACCATAAATATACCCATCCTCTCTTAAAATCACGACTTTTGAGGACGACTTTCCACTTAGGATTCTGAACTTTCCTTCGATGAGTTGAACAGGTGTTTGACCTTGGTTTTGGTTTTGAGTTTGTGGCGAGCGACCCGGGAGGGATCGAATTTCGAGATGGGTTGAGGAGATGATATATGCGTGGTTGTCTTGGAAGTCTGTATGTGGTAAAGGGTGAGTGGAAGTGGAGAGAGAAAGGGTTAGGTGAGTTGGACGTACGTATTTCCTTTGCGGGGTAGTGCCATAATATAGGTGGCCCATGGAGGACTTTTCCATCATCCATATAAATCGCATAAGCTACAAAAAGCAAACACAAAAATGAAATTGCGCGTTAGAGACGCCGATTATTCAAGTTAGAGGAAGGATGATTAGATATGACTTACAATCATAACATAAAACCATATACGTCGTACTTGCACTCGCATTAGCGGTCCCGATCCCTCCTCCTGGTTTACCAGGTATAGTGACACTGGTAACCGCCAAATGTGTTTGTATAGCGGGACCTGTGCTGGGTCTGGGGAACCTCTCAATACCCCAATGTGTGGGATCTCGACGTTCGAATCCGCTTTTGGGGTATGTACATATTATGTGCCCTCCAAAGAAGGATAGGGAAGTTGGTAGCTGGATGGATGTACAGAACTATGGGTGAGAGGAAAAGCGGGAGAGGTTAGGAGGGGAGAGTTTGAGTTTTGTTTTCGTGTTGATAGCATAAGAAGTATATTCAGTATAAGGACGAAGACGATAGGGATGGTTGGACGTACACCGTATGACGTCAAAGTAACACCCCCATGTCCAAACCGAAGTAAATGGGTATTTTTACCATTTATAGCAGCAATGGTAATTATACCTGAAAGAAATCCGATTGAGTAACAACTGATTGCTTGTTTGCCTTGCCATCGAAGTGGTTTTGGGAGACGTGGACGTTCGCTTAAGTCGGAATGAGGTGGGAGTTCGACTGTGTATAGGTGAATTGCTATGATGTTAGGAATAGCAGAGTAGGGCACGGTTATGTGTGAGCTGCAACTTGAACTCGAGAGGAATGAGATGGGAGGACGAACTAGATCGGAATATGAGGATAGAACCTCCTTGTGCTGGGGGACGGTCAATGATATTGATTTGACGAATATCAACAAAGTTTAACCGTTTAACGGGGATTTCATCTGGTTTGTCTAGAGAACGGGAGTATACTCCTCTAGCTATACCATGATAAATGACATTCGTTTTTTCTGTATTGAGCTGGTATCAGCACGGTACATACTACCAGCGCCCAAGTGAAATGGTAGACTCACCATGAATCACAGCACATCTAACTGGGTCTTTAAACTTAAACCCAGCCTTACTCGATAACTGATATGGTCTAACCAATACCAACGAAAACAATCGTATTTGGCTTGTTCGTGTCCAAGCAGAGCAGACTAAACTGCAAGCACGTAGAGATGCAGTGTCATCTTGGAGATAGCTGATGACGAGTTCGTAGAGTTCTTGTGGCAGGGTGTCTGTTACATGAGTTGGGAGGGGTATGATTTTGTCGAGTCTGTCGGGGTGGACGATGTGGACCTGAGGGTTTGGGCTGCTGGTGAGGTTGGAAAGTGGGAGAGCGTCGTTGGTGTTGGGCTTGGTTCTGCTGACCAGGATTTGTGAGAAGGCATGTTCGACGCGTTCGACGACGGGTCCGCGCATGTCCCTCCAACGCGCACGTTGCTTGTGTTAGACAGGAGGGTAGAATGACGATATTTCCCTAGCAGGGTCTCTTTTGATCTAGACTCGGAAGTCACTCGGGGCGATGTGCATTGCTTTTTATCGCGTTGTCGGTATTCTATTGATAGGCTCACGAACCGCAGCAACAACTCTCCAGGTTTTTATAGCGCTGCCTGTGAATACCCACCACACTATCTCTTCTGGCACCGAAGTCTTCGTTCCATCCCAAATTCAAATCCGGCGTCATCCTTTCTCGGCTCTGACTCAAACTCGTCTTCGTCCTATATTCCACATTCCATTAGCTCAAGCTCGGAATGAGTTTAGATCAAAACTTGTTCACGTTGCATCTCAAACCGAACGAGAAGGATGTAAACGTTGTTGATCTTGTTGATCCTTCTGGGACGGTTCATTATAGAAAGCGGAGGATTCGGGACGGTGGAGGAGGAGGAGCCTCAACTGGGACTGGGACGAGCGGAGGTGGTACTCAAAGTGCAACAGCGCCAGCGCCAGCAGCTACGCCGGGCGGGTATAAAGTCGAAGTCTATGGTGAGTAGAGAGGCTTGGAAAGGATTGTGGACGTCGTATTGATGACGGTGTAGACCCAATGTCAGATTCGTTGCTGGTGACCGCAACTGCACTTGCTGCTTCGAGTAAACTGAAAACACTGGAACTATGTAACCCCACACAAATCGTCGAGTTAAAGTCGACAGGGACTTTATCCTTCAAGTGGGCTTTCCAATGGGAAGAGTGAGTTTACCAACATCCTCAATCGAATCCTTCGAACTGAACCGCCGCGACGCAGTAATCAATACGAATGGAAGAAAGAAGCTTGTTACATGGTTCGAAAGCCAGATCCGCCCGTAGTCGTCGCAGTTACCAGAGAAATCCCAGCTTCGAAAGGTGTCAAAACGACATCTGTCCAGATCTTGGATTATAACCTCAACCGGTAACAAAATTCATTCATTCATTTATCCCGAAAAATTACTCATTTCGACGTTTTGTAGGTTCGACATCGAAGATCGCAAAGGCCTCGAGATCGTCATCCTCACCTCTTTAATGACCTTCCATGATACCGGCGCACCCGCCACTGAAGCTCCTGCTGCCCCGGCTGGTGGGAGCGGTGGTGTAGCTGTATTAGGGTTGAGTATGCCTTCATTAAGACGGGATAACACAACTTCTTCTGCTACTGGCGCATCGAATTTATCTGCAGTAGGAAATGCAAAGGCGCCTACTCCTCCGCCAAAACCCGCACCGAAGACGGGAGTTGATAGAATTGCGGATATGCAAGCGATGAAAGAGGAGGTTAATGTTATTACAGTTGAGGATGAAGGTGATATTGAAGATTATGCACACTATTGTTGTAAACTGCTGGAGGTACGGCCTTGTTTTGCTCTTCCATTCGCGCTAGTTCCTGACTTGTGATATAGGACGACGCGATGCTATTTATCACTGTCAGGTCTGCAGCTGGTGAACAGGTGCCTAAAGTCCTACAAGTCGTAGAAGAAACCAGACGTCAGAGGCACAAAGCTGGTGAACCTCTCTCCCTGTAGCTTGTTCTGAATGGCTCTAATACCGAAATACAGGTCTAGACGAGGACGAGCAACTTCACCAATATGTCCTTTACGATACCATACCGGCTCAGAAAGGACCGAAACGAATCAACCTGGATGACGATAACAAGAAAAGCAAGCAGAAATATACACCACCGAATAGTTTGACCGTTCACATCAGTAAAATACCGATGCCGGAACTCCAGCCGAAAGCTTCCACTGCTGGTGCAAGCCATAGCAATTTGAGTAAGAAAGATTCCAAGAAGAAAGACGATAAATATGGTAGATTCCCGTCCCTTTTTGTCATACTTTAATCTGATTATAGTCCGTCTAGCCACGAAGCCTCCAGCACCCATACCTAGCTCATCTTCTGATTCCTCTCGACCTAATCACCTTTCCCGACCAAGTAGCAGTAACACACCACCACGTACACACTCTCACCAAGTCCATCCAAACCAACCTTCTCCATCTCCTTCCCAACTCAACAATCCAGGTATATACGCTGCTCCTCCACCGCAACCTAACCACCACACCCGACCCTCAGCACAATACAACAACAACAACGGTGGTTACGCACCTCCTGGTCCAGGTGGATGGGGAGGAGGAGGAAATCGAATGTCATTTTATCCAGGATCTGTTGTCCCAGGAAATTCATATATGGCACCATTTCAACCACCATATCCTGGTGGTCCAGGGTATGGTCCACCTCCAGGTCCACCTCCAAGACATCCTACTATGGGAGTTGGACCTCCGTTTGGTCATCCACCTCCCCCACCAGGTGCTTCGGGTCCTTTGCCACCACAAATTGGATATCCACCACCGCCGCCGGGTCAAGGGGGTGCGTTGAATGCAGGTGGGAGTGAGGAACAACAATTGGCTCATAAGCCGTCTGGGTTGTTTGGGTTTTTACGTCGTTAAGCCGGTTTCGGTGCCCACCCTCAGGCTGGTATACGTCCGCGTTAGCACACCACCGTATGCAATTCTTTTTCGTTTCCCTCATCCATCTGCACTTGTATTCTCCATCAACTCTGTCCATGACTATACTCTTCAAATCCTCATTTCTTCTCAACTTATCAGTTATCATCAGTTATTATCCATGTTCACCATCGAATTGTATGCGCTACTTATCTATTTTGTTGTGTCAGACTCATGGACAGTACAAATCACTATCACAGGATATAGAGTACAGCACGTAGCTATATATATGTATACCCACCGCTTCATTCAGGCTCGACCAGAATGTCCGACAACAGCATATTCGTATGTACACCACCCCAAGTGACTTCGGAATCTTTGCCAGTCCGGATCGAAGCGACCCTGATCTACAACACCGACAACGAGGATAGACAGGGACAGACGCGTACAGTACATATCGTCGAACACGTCGAACACGTCGAACATGCCGTCTCTGGCCACAAAAGTAAAACGAATTCTCATCAACCGATCCAAACCCAACGCGGACGACGTTCTTCCACTTTCCAACCTCACCAGCACCAGTCCAAACCCACAGGCTTCCTTTGTCACCACCGACACCACCACCCCCAACCCTAGCCTTGACAAAATCATTCCCATCCCAACTCATATAACAGATACCCTCCCACAAGAACTCTACGAAATCTTCATCAGCCATCTCCAAGATGACATTGCATCTCTACGTGCTTGCAGTTTAGTCTGCTCCGCATGGACACGAACGAGTCAAAAACGATTGTTTTTATTATTGGTTAGACCATATCAGCTCTCGAGTAAGCCTGGGTTTAGGTTCAAAGACCCAGTTAGGTGTGCTGTTATTCATGGTGAGTCCAATCAAATATTTTGTTCTCGTTCTTCGTCGTGCTGGTGGGTGGTCGTTGATGCTGACGCCGCGGAGTGATCTAGAAAAAACAAACGTCCTTTATTATGGTACAAGTAGAGGGGTATATTCCCGTTCTCTAGTTAAACCAGATGAAATACCCGTTATGCGGTTAAACTTTGTTGATATTCTTCAAATGAATATTATCGACCGTGCCGCAGCGCAAGGAGGTTCTGTCCTCGTATTGCGATCAGGTAAGTCCTCCCGTCTCGTTTCGAATCCACATCGCAGCTCCCACATAACTAACTATACTCATACTACCCCTCACATAACAGGAGGTTACCTATACACAATCGAACTCCAACATCTGCAAGTCCAAGTCCCACCTCCTCATCCCGATTCAAAACAACGCCCACCAAAACCAAAACACGCAAGAGAATCCAGTTATTACTCGATTGGACTTCTTTCAGGTCATATCACGGTCGCTATTGTGAATGGTAGAGATATCCATTTATTTCGGCTTGGACATGCGGGTGTTAGTTTGACGTTACTTGGTGTAAGTTCAAGTTCGTCCCTATCCGAAGGGTGTACTGGGTATACCTATGCCACGAAAACGAAAACGTTGTCCATAGGTCTTCACATCCACCCAACTAGTGAAATCAACGTCCTTATCCCTCCTTGGAGGACACATAATCTGTATACACTCTAAAGCCGGCTTCGAACATCGAGATCCAACAAATTGGTCTAACAAAGGGATGTTACCCAAACTTGCTTCTGGACCTGCTATGCAAACGCATTTGGCGGTTACAACTGTAACTATCGGAGGAAGAGGAGCGACTGCGACCGCTAACGCAAGTGCGAGTGCACCACGTACGACATATATGGTTTTATGTTACGATTGTAAGTCGCGTCCAATTCTTCTCCCTTCAACTTGAATAAATCCGGGTCGGTGTCTCTAACATGCACTTCGTTTTTTCGTCTTGTAGCTTATGCAATTTATATGGACGATAGGAAAGCCCTCCATGGGCCACCTATAATATGGCACTACCCCGCAAAGGAAATACGTACATCCCACTCATCTAACTCTTTCTCTCTCCACTCACCCTTTGTCACACACAGACTTCCAAGATAACCACGCATATATCATCTCCTCAACCCATCTCGAAATTCGATCCCTCCCGGGTCCCTCTGCACAAAATCAAAATCAAAACCAAGGTCAAACACTGATTCAACTGATCGAAGGAAAGTTTAGAATCCTAAGTGGAAAGTCGTCCACAAAAATCGTGATTTTAAGAGAGGATGGGTATGTTTATGGGTTTAAATCTAGACAGAACTTGAGGTGATGGTCCACACATTCTCTGGACTACACCATAGTACATGCATGTACGCGAGTGGTACAGTCTAATTTGAACTTTGCAGTACCAGACGAGATAGTGTGGTGGGATTCACTAGCGTTGATAGGACGTGCTGGAGAGTTGTTGCTGCGGTTATACATAGAGCGGCCACCAACGACGGCTCGAATCCCACCCAATAGAGCGACGACGCGCTGAAAAGCGATGCACATCGCCCTGAGTGACTTCCGAATTTTGAAGGGTGCTTACTTCGTTTCGGACTCGTCATAGCGTCATTTGGCGCCCTGTACTGTGCGTACTCTAATCCTCTTATTCCTGTCCAAGACCAGGAACAAGGACAGACGCGTACATATCATCGAACGCGTCGAACATGTCGTCTCTGGCCACAAAACTAAAGCAAATTCTCATCAACCGATCCAAACCCAGCACAAACGACGTTCTCCTACTTTCCAACCTCACCAGCACTAGTCAGGCTCCCTTTGTGAGCTCCGACACCTCTCCCAACCCAAACCTCGACAAAATAATACCCATCCCAACTCATATAACAGATACCCTCCCACAAGAGCTCTATGAAATTTTCATCGACTATCTCCAAGATGAAGTTGAATCTCTACGTGCTTGCAGTTTAGTCTGCTCTGCATGGACTCGAACAAGCCAAAGGCGATTGTTTTTGTTATTGGTTAGACCGTATCAGGTCTCGAGTAAGGCTGGGTTTAGATTTAAAGACCCAGTTAGGTGTGCTGTTATCCATGGTGAGTTTACTTCGTTTTTGGTGTATGGGTGCTGGCAGTATGTATGGTGCTGATACCAGCTCAATTACAGAAAAAACGAATATCATTTACTATGGTACAACTAGAGGAGTATACTCCCGTTCTCTAGACAAACCAGATGAAATCCCTGTTAAACGGTTAAGCTTCGTCGATATCCATCAAATGAATATTATCGACCGTGCCGC
>ML208299.1:98744-128405 GCA_004369065.1 Pluteus cervinus | reverse complement strand
GTATACTCCCGTTCTCTAGACAAACCAGATGAAATCCCTGTTAAACGGTTAAGCTTCGTCGATATCCATCAAATGAATATTATCGACCGTGCCGCAGCACAAGGAGGTTCTGTCCTCGTATTTCGATCAGGTAAATATTAATCCTCCCGTCTCGTTTCGAATTCAAATTACAGCTCACACATAACTATACCATCCCTCGCATCAACAGCAGTTTACCTATACACAATCGAACTCAAACACCTCCAACCCTCACCTAATTCAAAAGAACGTCCACCAAAACCACTTCGATGGTCAGACGAACTAGAAACAACTTATTATATGATTGGACTTCTTTCGGGTGGTGGTATCACAATTGCAGCTGTTCACGGTAAAGACGTCCATGTACTTCGGCTTAGACATGGAGGTGTCAACTTGATCTCACACTGGGTGAGATTCTATCTAACTAATCCAACTATCTGGCCCGCTGAAGTTAACTAACTCATGGATATCTACGTCCCCTCCTACACAGTTCTGCGTAGCCTCCCAACCACCAACATCCGTATTCCTTCACAGAGGACACATAATCTGTACATACCCAAAATCCGGATTCGAATGTCGAGATCCAATCAATTGGAATGATAAAGAGATGTTACCCAAACTTGCTTCTGGACCTGCTATTCAAACGTATTTGGCGGCTATGACCGTAACTATACCTGGGAAACTCGGACTTGGAGGCACCACCGCGGGTGCAAGTGTTCGTACGACCTATATGGTTCTATGCTATGACTGTAAGTCGTGTCCAATCCTCCTCCTCCTTCAAGTTCCTCGAACAAAATCAATGTTCCTAACATGTGATTCATTCTTTGTTTTCTTTGGTAGCGTATGCAATTTATATGGACGATAGAAAAGTCCTCCATGGACCACCTATAACATGGCACTACCCTGCCAAAGAAATATGTACGTCCACCTCCCTTCCCTATCCAAATTTCACTTCATACGAACCCTCATTCACCCCTCCATAGACTTCCAAGACAACCGCGCATACATCATCTCCTCGACGCACCTCGAAATTCGATCCCTCCTCGGTCCCTCTCCACATACCGGTAACCAATCTCAAACCCAAAATGAAGTCCAAAACCGAAATGAAACAGCCGTTCAGCTCATCGAAGGAAAGTTTAGAGTCCTCAGTGGAAAATCATCAACCAAAATCGTAATTCTAAGAGAGGATGGGTATATCTATGGGTTTAGACCAAGACAGAACTTGACCTGATTTTTGCTTCGTATTGGAGGACTTGGGATACTTACCTTGTATCATGTGCTGTATGGAGGGACGCGATGGCTACTCTCCTTCAATCGATTCCATGTGGAACGGGTCCACTAGCACATCCACCATCACCAAGACGCGTGGACCCACACCATCTCTCATGATACACATATCCTCACCACACCACACACACACCGAAAAAAAATGTGGGCCCAGGCAAATTAACCGTAATACCATTTCTAAAAAAAAGCGAACCGGACAAAATGATAGTAATAGTCTAGCGTCCTTTTTATCAACGTAGTTATCAAGCCAATAATCGGAAAAACGCGACAGGGAACCATCCAACTAACACCGTGTTTACTTGCCACCTGTTGTACCCATACCCATAGCAGCCTTGAACGAATCGTAGATCCACCATTGGAAGCCAGTAAGAGTACCAATCATGATCACACGAGTTCCAAGACCCTTAGTCGCCAACGAAACGAATCCAACCTCGCCCGCAATCTTTCCAAACGACTTGCCCTTGTTCTCAGCCTTTCCAAGTAGGGAGACGATGGAATCAGCAGGGTGGGAGACAATGGCACAAATAACACCAGCGAGGTAACCAGAACCAAAGGTGACGCCGAGTTGGGTGGTCTTGGAGTAGGTGTCCTTGGGCTCAGTGAAGACGTGGGTGTAGAAGAGTGAAACAATCTTCTCGAAGAAGAAGAATTTGGCCATGGTATAGGGAATCTAATATGATGACGACGGAGGTTAGCATATAGTGAGGATGGAGTATGAAAGTGACTTGCCTGTCGCGACCAAAGAGGAACCAAAGACCCGAATGGGTAACGAGTCTCAATCTTGTTTTTGCTCATCTCCCTCAAAGCAGCACCAAACGCGGTAGGGAAAGTACCGGTGGGACTTGTCTGAATCTTGACCTTTGTCATCTCCAAAGGACAAAGAGCGATATCAGCGAAAACTTCAGCAGAAGCTGAGCCAGCAAGCCAAATAGCGGGCTTGTACTTGTTGGCGGCTTCTTCACCGGCGACGTTGGAGTAGTAATCCTTGAAGACTTCGTAGAGACCGTATTTGAACATTCCTTGGAGGGAGTATCCGACAAAGGTGGGTCCGAAACCTTTCCAGATTCCTCGGGAACCTTCCTCTGCGACCAGGAGCTTCAAGCCGGAGCTGAGACCAGTGTATTTCGCGGGGTTGACCTGACAAGAGGAAGAGATAAGGGACTGCGAGGTGTAGCGAGAAGGTTATACGCACTTGCATGTTACATTTTGCGACATCGAGAGGTGTGATACCGGCGTGTGTGATACCGCAAGCCAAGACACCACCGAGCATACATTTTGAGTAGTAGGTGATGTCGTGAGGGACGGGGCCGAGGTACCTATTCGACGACGAGAGCGATAAGGGTGGAGAGAAAGAAAAAAGAAATGATAGTTAGAAAGAAAGTGCGAAAGAGGTTGAAAAGGTTGGTTACCTGGCATCCCATTTGCCAGTGGAGGGGTTGATACCGGACATGACGTTGAAGGAGGATATAAAATATACGACAATAGAAGTCTAGTGTGGCAGTAGAGTCTAGGATGCTTGACTGGATGGCCTGTCCAGGAAATCAAGCAGCGGCGGGGATGGGGGTAAACGTCAACGAAGGACGGAGAGAAGTGTTTGAAGCAAGTTTTTTTATTTGCTAAGCGGGTTGAAAAAGTGCGCCACGGCTCATTCCGCAATCAACCGACGACAGCACAGAGTCCAAAACGTTCGTCTCCGTCATTGGCCTGCACATCCGGCCCGGTCAGAGCTCCCTAGCCCGCGATAATATCGGTGGTGACCATGTTGATGTCACTTCTGACCGCACTGCACGGTCAAGGAACTTTTCGGGACCTCATTTGCATCCTCGTCGTTCCTTCCCTAGGGCGCCCATTCCGGAACGCATCCGGAAGTGAGCTCGTGTGCAGCAACTTTCTCGAGCTTGCGTTTTCGAGGACTTTGAGCGCCCTGGATGCTTATCATGCTGGATGACGAGCTCGATCGAGTGTCGGTTGATTTCCGTGGTCCTGATATTTTGGGCACGAGACGATAACGGGATTAGCATCGTCATCAAACGATAAAATACCTTTGTCGTCCTTCGTCTACATATCCCCGAACCGCTCGGAGTAGTCTTGGACTCTGGGACATTCTTGAGCCCCGACGATCCTCGACACCCGTTGGCATGAAATCCTTGCACGCGCCACAGTAACATCAAACGAAAAGCGAAAGCACGGTCGACAAGTCATGGTGACGAGGGAGAAGATTGAGAGAACTGCAGGTAAGTCAACCTTCTATTATAACAACTGTGACCTTCAAGATCCTTCCGTTTACAGGGTGGGGATTCACATACTCGCAGTCGCAACGTTGTGATGGCTTAGGAATTCTATTTATCTCCAGCATGGGACAATCTCTACGAGTTTAAGAATTTCTTCTGCCGCATTTGGATTTGCTTATCCTCGCTCGTATCTGTTCGTCATTCCGATTGACATGGTCATCCTAACAAGCAACCGCGAGCTTTGGTTAACGGTCTCCGAGAACTCTATCGTTCCGGGAGTCGCGATTGCACATATACATGCCAAACGTGTATCGAATCAACTGACTTCTCGAGCCTTGGGATTCGTTCGTTCTGAACAAGTATGTCTCCTCCACTCTTCCATGAACACTTCACCCCTTCTTCATTGGCCTGCCATCCGGCTTGGTCAGAACTCCCTGGTCTGCAATAATTTCGGTGGTACAAGTTGGTTGTCATTTACTATATCTTCAATTTGCCTGCACCAGTCTTAGCACCATGAAGCACTATGAAGGACTATCATAATGCGCGGCAATTGCCCGACTATCGATGCATATATTTTACCCGGTCCTGCTCTGTTTAAGGACAGAATTATCGGTCAAGACGTCGTGTTTTGGTTGAATGAACGTCGATGAACCCTCGAGGAAGTTCACGCACAGTTACACGCAAATAGTATACTACTTTTTCAGCTATTCATAACCGACAAGGGCGCAAACAAGCGGATGAATTGCACGACTCCCTCGCCACCCTCTTTGGACGAAATCTCCGGCGTCCCACTCTAGTTCGCAAAACAACACTGTCTTGATTGGAATCGCGGCTTCTCCCATAGGACCTATATGATCTGTCAAACATGCCATTGCACCTGTTACATATCCATGGGGGTACCGGCGGAGCTGGTGGCAGTTTCCGAGTCGATGTAATTCTTCATCCAGGCTACATGGGACTCGCGTGCAGTGATGGGTCCGGCTTTTCGAGGCGTTGGTGCAGGCACGCGACCGGTTGCATCGTCTGCACAACTTTGTCGAATGTACGGGGTTGCGGGTTTGCGCGCTGGAGGATGTCGCTGAACGCGCCTTCGATGCCCGCGATCTCGAGGATACGATAAGTCTCAGCGGAGCTCCCACGGGCCTTGATTTCGAAGCGATTGTATCTGTTGAGCTGAACTTGTGCTTGGTCCGATTGTTTTTTGAATTCCCCTAAGACTTCTTCTGGACTTTAGCTTCTTCATATGCCTTCCTCGTGTGGTAACAAGCGTCGAGAAAGCTGCTGTATGACCCTGGACTAGGGAGCGTCACCTTCACTCTGGTCTGCGTGGTCTTGAAATCTTGTTCCGTTCCAAGCTCCATGAGCGTCGCCAGGTAAGGAAGGGGGTCTTCGCCCAGAGGGAGCCCGATTGGGCGCAGCTTTGCAGCAGAATCACCATCTTTCTTCAGCTTGACCTGCAGTATCCAGACAGTCAATTTGGCGATATCAAAAATACTGTTGGGCTCAACCGAGCCTTTGTATGCGACGATAAGCAGTCAAATGACGCTTGGTTGAAGCAACACTGCAGCGCTAAACTCCGTTCCCATAGATTGGCAAGGACGTTTCTGCTCAAAAATGTCAGCACCTGCCATCTCAAATCTTGATCGACATACCGGTCTATTTTGTCGGGCAGAGGTTCCTTCGTAACGGCCCAGTGGGTAAAGTTAACGTAGTACCCGGCTAGGCCTTGAAGTAGTTTCCCAAGTTGGGTTTCCCGAAAGAGATTTTTCAGGACGTCGACTAACGGGACGGGCTTCAAAAAGTCGCGTATGCCATTCTTTAGCGGTGCAGCATAGTCACGAGATGTGAGAACAAGCAGTCGCGCTGCAAGTTCGCCTAGGAGGCCTTTTTCTACGAGACCAGTGGAACAAAGATACTTGTCGAACCCAGCAAGAATGTCGCTTAAAGAGGCTTGTCCCCTTCGATACAATATCTGTGCAGCCGCTATGGCAAGGATCGGCTTTGAGGGAGAACTTGGGTAATATGTTTTACAATCTTCAGAGATACCACAGAGGAGTCTCATGTGGTCGCTGATCGAGTGGTCGGTCAACTCCCTCGCATTTGCCTCCCCAATGACAATGTCGATACATAGACGCTGTGAGAGAACAGCTAGAATGGCGTGATGGCAATTCGTGAGGATTGCTTTGCCTGGGTCGTTGTTTATCAGTTTGGCGCTGGCCAACTGCATGATGTCGTCAGGACGAGTTGTCCCTTTTGCCAAAGCCCCCCAACTAAGGTAATGTAGGTTAGCAGCATCATCGATAGTGCAACCATGACGCTAGCTTACAGAGGTCGGCCGTAGTTTGCAATATGAGAAAAGCTGCTGAGGTACCCCATGGTAATTACCCCGGGAGTCTGTAGGTCTGCAGTGATGTTTTGGTCAAAACCCAGCGCATAATACGCCGGAAGCAATTTGGAGATTTCTATGCGTGAACACACAGAACGGACTATACATGTCAGGGCGGCTGCAACCGAGCAGATAGATTTACACACAATGTTTAGGTTGCGGTGAAACATATTTGATACTCGATTTCTTGCCCATGTAGACATACCACATTTTACAGCTTGGGTGCTGGTCTCTTGCCAGTCGTTGCATAACCCAAGCCAGCTCTTTCAGCTCTTGAGCTTCGTCGATGTATGTTATGCAAACATCTTCGTATTTAAGCTCGTCATGTAGCCAGTTCGTCAAAGCTCCGAGATGTTGGTTCAAAAGAACACGGGAATAATATTCCACATCCTTGCTGAGTGCATCCTCTTCACCCGCTATGGCACGAGGGGTTGGCTGTTTACACCTAGCGCATTAGAGGATTATGATACATGTCGGTCCAATTACTCACCTTCGTCGCAGTAGCAACCACACGCTTATAGATCGCCTCTCGACTGGGGCTACTATTTTGGCTCTCCATTTGTTCATACCAAGCCTGTCGTACATCCTTCCCATCTTGCCTAAACCGCTTCAGATCTAGCAGCATATTGTAATACGCAGCCCCAAATAGGGCAGCGAGACCTTGATGGCTTCGGATGTCCTTGTCCGTCGTTTTGTCGAAGCAGCGGATAAAGTGCGAGATTTCGGAATCGGCGGAAGGATACCCGGGGTCGTCAACACATCGTAAGCACATTGGAAGGGTGAATATTTCACGGCCAATCTGGATGAGGTCTGAGTTTCAGATCGTCAGACGAAGAACAGCATCGTTTATTACCTCTGCTAGTGTGCGAGATTTCCCTGTTCCAGAACTCTGAACAATACTGATGAACTTTGAGTAAAGGTTCAACCATTGCTCCGTTATTTGCTGTTGACATTCCCTTGTGTATGCAAGAAACTGAGCAGCGGCGTCGCCGACGAAAGGGGAGAAGTATGCGCCTTTCAGTTCTAGATAATAAGCAAATCACAATCAATAAATGCAGGTATGTGAATAAGGCTTTGAATCCTTACGTGCATTTTAGCCAAAGCTTGGATTGGATCAGTTTCAATTAATAAACGAACCTGCAAGAGCCTGCAAGAACGTACTTTGTGATGATGTTCCTAGATGGCGTCGAGGCCATCACAGGCAGGTCTGCATCGGAAATGATTATGTGGATAGTGGTAAGGTCAACGTCGGTAGTTATGGCAGGCTCAGGAAATACATCCTTGAGAGACTCGAGGGCGTGGATGAAGCGGACCCCCTCCATTTGCAAGGGATACATTTTCCCTTCAACCTTCGCGCCACGCCAGTGGAATTCGAAACTGATACAGGGAAAGAAGGCGATTGGGAACGTCGTCGAGCCGTTTCAGGATAGCGGATCGTAGATCCCCGACGGTCTGCATCTCGTCTCGGAATTCGATGGAACCAAGGTATGGGGCCTCAAGACCGAATTCCAATCCCAATATCGTATTTTAAGAACCATCGCGGTTATGGGTTGAAAGTTGAGGTGTGATGAACAACAGCGAGTTCGAGGTTCAATGGTTATGGTTGTAGGTTGAATCAGGAGGCCGGAACGGAATAAATTCCCCCTCAGACGATGACATCACCGGATGCTAGGCGTCTGGTGCGCACGCGGAACCCAACAGCAATTCCCTAATAAGCTGGACAGCGAACGGACCCGTATTGAAAGTGAGCCCAAGCTCTAGAAATGTCACATCGATGCTGCGTCGGGATGGGACGCGGGTGGCATCATGATGGAAAATAACAGCCTCAGAATCGCATTGCTACGAACAGAGGTACCGTAGAACGGGTGTTCAATTTGTCGTAAAAGCCAAGTCTGAAACTTTTATCTTGACGAGAGGGTGATTCGGGGTCCACTGGAGCATTGCAGAGTTCGCTGTTGAGGAGATCAAAGAACAAGGATCGTGGAAAAGTAGACTTGCAGCAGTATGGGCCAAGCGCAATTGTGTGGCAAGTCCGACTCTCCCTGTCTGCACCACAAGTGATAATAAGACTCGGAATAGCTAAAATTTCTGGCGCCAGAGATAGTTTAATTTTTCAACTCAAATGGCAAAGTGCAACACAGAGATTGATCAACAATTCAAGTTCATGGTGAGGAGAAAAGCGAGATGTGTAGCACGGATAATAAATAACAATTCACAAGATAATAAAAAAAGAAGAGAAGAAATTGAGGCTGCACAGTGCAGGCCCCGTAGAGACAAGTCAACAGATGGGAGTTTCCGGTTCATCATCCACTTGAGAGTGTGTCAAAACGAAGGATCCCTATTCAATGGGAGTTTCCAGTTCATCATCCACTTGAGTGTCAGAACGAAGGATCCCTATTGAGTGCTGGTCCCAGAATACACCCCCGACCACTCAGGGTCATGCATCCAGTCAATTGACCTGGGAGCGACTATTCCTCGGTTGTGCACCACCCACTCTACATGCCAGAGTTTGGCGATGAGAACCTTGTCCAATGTGCGAATTTGAATGGATTTCGATGTCCTCCTAGTGGTGATGAAACGATCATGTTGATGATGTTTACCGCGACGGCGAGTGTTGAGCGAGATTACGATTTGGGTGCTGGCACTGGCGAGGTAGATATAAGTTAGTCGCTGACCGCCATTGTGAAATCATCAACCTACCGTGTAATTCAGCGTGCGCATTGGCGTCATTCATGGTGACAATGATTGACGTCGAGGAGAGGGGTTACGATGGGTGCTGGTACTGGCGGGGTGGATCTAAGTAAGTGGCTGCCCGCCATTTGTGGAAATCGTAGACATACCGTGTATTCAGCGTGCGCATTGGCGTTGTTCATTGTGATGATGATTGGCGTTTAGTCAATTAGGCGTTTCGGCATTTTAAGACGAAGATTTGGATTTGGATCATTTGAGGTGCTGGAGGGGGGAGGTGATGATTATGAGCATTGATCTGCAAAGAGCATCAAGAAGGGCGTCAAGCACACTCACCATATGATGTGATGACTTGCACGTCGTTGCCAAAAGGCAGAGAATATTTAAGAGATGGAAGAAAGGAAGAAAGAAGCTTGTTGGGGATATCGTTGGGAGGGCAAGGCTTAAATACGCCAGAGGAGGGGTTTGGTTGTATTTTGGCGCTCGATGGCAAACCGTGATGAACAAGTTCATCGTCGACCTCTCTTATTCTCGCCATAGTAGATCTGAGTAAAAATAGAAGGGTACCCCGACTTCTTTTATTCGCGTCATCGAGATAAAATTGTATCACTCACTTTTTAAAAAATCATCATCGCACAAGAGACCGGTCCATGGCCTCGACTGGCAGGTATTGGTGAAGGTGGCTGGCCAGAGCAAGTTCTACTGGTGGTTGGATTATCAGCCAACAAAACACAGGTCGCCGTGTTTCCTCTCCAAGTCAGCATGCACATCGCACTGCAAGGCGAGGCTGACAATTCACTATTTGGTGGTGAGTGTTCTCTAGTGACAGACTTTATCCGGGCATGGCGCGCTGTGCAATTTCGACGATGAGGCAGGTAAAAAAGAATCGCGGCGTTTGCCGCGCGATTTGGAACAAGGTTTGGCTGGGAGCGCCTGGAAAAGACAACGGCCTCAACTTTGTTTCGGACTCGGAACTCGTACCTCTTGTCCCCTCGGACACTGGGACTTTGACGACATCTTTGAACCCTCGATGATCCCCGAAACTCATTTGCTTTATCCCTGGCATTTCCCTGGCATTTCCACCACGCCGCATTGACATCAGGCGAAAAGCGAAACCACGGCCGACAAGTCATGGTGACGAGGGAGAAGATGCAGAGAACTGGAGGTAAGTCAACCTTCTGTTATAACAACTGTGACCTTCAAGATCCTTCCGTTTACAGAGTGGGGACTCGCGTATTCGCAGTGGCAACGTTGTCATGGCTTAGGAGTTCTCTTTATCTCCAGCATGGGACAATCTCCGCGAGTTTGAGAACCTCTTCTGCCGCCTTTGGATCCGGGGCCACCCCTTCTTACCTACTTCTTACCCCCGCTCGTCCTTGGGACGCCGCGTATAATGGACGATCAGCAAATCCTCCATAACATCTGTTCATCCATTCCTCCTGCCAGGTCATCCGGACAGACAATTGCAAGCTTTCGCAGGTTGACGGTCCCTCGGAATTCTACCATTCCCACATCACCAGGAGTCGCGATTGGACATTCGAATTTTGTACTATCCATGGCAAGCGTGTATTGAATCAAACACCTTCTCGAGCCTTAGAATTCATTGGTTCTGGAGAAGTTACGATGCCTCCCCACTCTTCCATGAACACTTGACCATATGTGCATTCCCAAGAACCACTTCTTTGCCCCACTCTCGAAACGCTGTCACCGGTAGCATGGAAGCGTTGCTCTATTGGGTATTGGGGGGTATTGGCCTAGTTTCTGGTTGTTCCTCTGCTACCCGTGATTAGTGTAGCGTTACTCAGCTCGTCAAATCCTGATGACCGTCGTACGCCGTGTTGAAGGTCAAGCAAGCCCTTTGCGCTCTGCCTAAGAAACTGATCCGCACAAACTGCGGGGGTGCTTTATTAATATTATTAACGGTGCTAGTCAACTCAATTACCCATCAAGCCAAGTGTCCATTGAATTCCCGGCGGGATCGTGAACGGGGATAAGTCATGAATTTGGCTTATGATTACTGTCATCAAGCTTACTTTTTTTTTGCACTTTGAGCATGAGCGTGTTAAATATCCAACGGTCACCGACGGCCGGGTGCATCTTATTCCCAAACCTTTCTCTCCCTCTCATATCCATATTGTAGCTACCCGGTGACAAGAGCCACTTGGACATCGTCGTTGACCCCGATCACAGACCTAAACTCGGAGCTCAGTCATTCGAGACATGGCCCCAAGTATTGCTGCTTTACCTCCACCCCCTTCCACCCACCACATGGTCACGTCATCCCACACTCCACTCAAAGCATCACTAAACGGTAGTGCCAACCCTGCAAGCACACTCACACACCCCATACCTCCACCACAAGCTCACCTCCAACCACCACAACCCTTGGTAGCGCAACAACAAAAGACACCACCCCTCCCGCCATCTACTAACGGCTCATGGCGACCAACGGAAGTCCTAGCTCCTCCCTACCGAGACATTACCACCAATCAGGACCCAGGCGTCCACTCTGAAGTCTCATTCGCATTCGACTCAATGGAAGATGCATTAGCTGCATTCGCACGAGGGGAATTCCTAGTAGTCATGGATGACGAGAATAGAGAAAATGAAGGAGATCTTATCATTTCAGCAAGTCATTGTACGACTGAGAAAATGGCTTGGATGATCAAACACACGAGGTGAGTTTTGTGTCCTCAGTTCGAAAGGTTAGCCTACTAACTGACCTTTTTCCTTGAATACGATGCATACAGTGGCTATATTTGTATCGCTTTAACGGGTGATAGATTGGAAGAGCTTGAAATACCAATGATGGTACCCGAGAATCAAGAACGCCATCGAACGGCTTACACCGTTACAGTCGATTATAAACATGGTTCGTGTCCTAATAACCTTGTCTCCCTTTCCACCAATTCCGGCTATAGCTAACACCCCACCTCCGTCCACATAGGAACCACAACCGGAATCTCCGCACACGACCGAAGCCTCACAGTCCGTTCCTTAGCCTCGCCAACATCAAATCCCTCCGATTTCACTCGCCCCGGACATATGGTCCCTCTTCGTGCCCGAGAAGGTGGTGTCCTCGCACGAAAAGGCCATACCGAAAGTGGTGTTGATTTATGTCTTCTAACAAATCAATTCCCGGCTGGTGTATTATGTGAATTGGTTAATGATGATCTAAAAGGGACGATGGCAAGGAGAGATGATTGTAGAGCGTTTGCGGATAGGTGGGGCTTGAAGATGATTAGTGTGGAAATGTTGGTTGAGTGGAGGAAGAGTCATCCTCTGACGTCGACGTGATTTTGAGGAGGTTGTGTGTATCTTTTGAATGAAGGACGATGGAGGTGTTTCTATTTATTCCTATTACACAGAGTCCACTGTATCCGCAGATTTGTTAACTTGTTTTCTGAATAGAGCTTCAAACGCCATCATAATGTACAACAAGTTCGAGAGATACACCAATATTCAGAAGTCTGTCCGTTGACAGTCCACTACTGAGGTGTCTTTCCGATATGCGAGCCAACCTGAATCGCAAATCAATATTGTACTCTGTGTTGATCGGAAGATTCATGATAGACTCACTTTGACTATCGTCTCCATCGGAAGCTGCGAATTCACTACCAGATCCTGGTCGAGCCTACACAACGAACGAGTTAGCACCCTCCTCCTATATCCGCTTTCCATGCATCACGAGAATTACTTACTGAACAACACCAGGAGGCATCACCACAACAATGGTACTTCCACCATATGCGAAATACCTGAATATCAGATATTAGCCACTTCACACCTACGGGGTCTAGGAAGGGAGAAATACGTACCCAACCTCGTCACCCCTCTTGATCTCGCTACCTTTTTCAGCGCCCTTCGTCCACTTGATACTCCCTACCAACAGAGCACCAATAGCAACAAAGGCAACTGGTAATCCAGTCGCTTTATGCTTAATGTAGAGGATGGATCGGGTGTTCGCGGTGAATACGTCGAATCCTACTTCGTTGACGGCTAGTGGGTTGACTGTGAATTATAGAGGGGTTGTCAACCAGGGAACAGAGGCGACCAGTAAGGAGGAAGGGAAGAGGGAGGGATAAAGGTAAAGATGGAAGGGGAAACACACCAGTGTAATATTGTCCTGGAATATTAACAATCTCACCCAAAGTCCCATCGATGGGGCTATGGAAACGATGATAGTCGGCTGGTGCTAAACGGGCAATGGCTAGACTAGCATTAGAGAATTGTTGCACGAGTTCGTCGGCTGGGTTTAGGCCCAGGAGGTTTGGGATATCAAAATGACGTCCTTTTACCCTGGCAGTATGCATGAGTTCATAGTTTACTGATTATGCGTGGTTCGGTGGCAGTAAAGACTCATGATCAGCGGTCTGGACTGACCAGAATTTTTTGGCAAGATCCATCGTAGGATAAACAGCCAAACGACAGTCTGCAGGACTACAAATCACCAGTGGGTCCTCGTCATCATGTACTGGGCGTGCACCCGGTTTGAGTTTCCTACACCAGTGGATGAGTACTTTTTTTGGTTCTGCGACGGTACTAACAGGAAACAGGGGTTAGGATGCGGTTTACATACCGATAGAAAAATTCGTTAAAGTTGGGATACTTGGATAGATCAGGTTCCAATAATTCGCCGAGTTGGATCTTGTAAGCGGCTACGAAAGATGGGATGTTCTTGACTGATTCGTGACTGTCGTAGTGTTTTCCTTGCTGTAAAGCAACATTATGTCTACATGTAGGAAGGTAGGCGGGATGGGGGTTACCCGAATAGACTGTTCACGCAAGATATTCTCCATTCTGCGCGTTTCCAATAATTTCATTTGTTCTTTCCCATGGAATAACATATGCATTCCAATCCTATCGGTACTCGTCAGCACAACTGGACCACTCCCACCCGAACCCCCACGTAGGTCTTCGAACGAACTCGATACTCACCTAACATACATCGGCATCGCTTCAAATATCCTCTCCCCAGTCTCTCTAACCACCACATAATTCCCAGCATGATGATCAACCGTCAGCCTCTCCAAACCAGGTACGGCTTTCTTCAACCCAGAATCAACTTTTGAAGAGAGCATATGAACGGTTGCATGTATCCCATCAGAAACATCATGTTCATGAAATGAATGGGTGACTAGGGAATGTAACCCATTAGCAGCGAGATGTTCTTCTTGGACTAGAATATTAACGTCAGTCGTGTTGGCAGTCATGTAGGTGGATGTGGTATGGCTGGTCGCTGTCGCTGTGGTTGTTGTGGAGGCGGAAGTGGAGTGTGAGGACGAGTGGGTGCAGTGGAAGTGATGCGCATGTGGAATATGTGACAAAATTGTGGATATCGGGTTCGGATGCGCCATTTTACCAGGCAGAGGGCGATGGGGCGGGATGTCTCAGATTTCGACTAGCAGTTGACGGTGCCCTCGAAAGTCGAGTGACAACTATAAATGAGCTGCTTTCAATGCCTGAGATTTATCGATAATCAACTCCCAAGCAACAACGAACTGACAGAACGTGCAGAACATACAGCGAAACTAAAAATAGCTCGTGGAGTGCATACCAAAATACTTGTTACGTTGATTCGACATCAGGCCGAAGTTCAGGCTTCTTCTGGTGCGAGCATTCGATGAACTTGGATAGGACCAAGATTAGCCCCGGCAGAAAAAATTCGTATTGATACAAAAGAACATCACAGAATTGTCAATTAACGTTGATAGTCTTCGAATGCGGAGTTTGGTAATAGCTTGGAGCGTGCTGAGTTGCAAAGCGATGGATGGATGGATGAGATAGATAGTGTAGGTGCAATGGAACAATGATAGTAATCGCTGTTTAGAGCGGAGGAAGGGGTCTTCGACATTGCGGACATATATTCTAGCATGGGGTTAGTTAGGATGAAGCATGTCAGAAATGGGGGGGGGGGTGATTTACCTTGACAGCGAGCCACTAAATCGCCAAGGAAAGTAGCTAGATGAGTGCCAATCAATATCTGCAAAATACATTGCTTACCCGTTCAAGGCATTCAGTATGCTATCAGAATGATATGAGTAAACCAAGGAAAGTCAGAGCGAGCAATCAAGACATACGAAGAGATGATGACACGGTGCTAAACTATAGCTCTTCCTTGCAGATGCAGATTCCACACCGAGTTGCATCCTATTGAGTATTGCACCGGCCCCGCTTGGCTTTCCGGGTTTATCACCCCAACTCTTCTCATCCAGGGACTTTGACCGACGGTGATGCGGGTCAACGAGAATGGCGTCCATACAGATTGGACAATCCCCAAGTGAAGGGTCGGGTGATTCGGGATCGGGGAGCGGTAGAGGTGGGTGATAATCGTAGGTCTTCTTGATTGAGAACTAAAGAGAGTGAATGTCAAAGGTTGTCGAGCCAAGAAAGGGAAGCTTACGCGTTCGGGTAGGAAGAAGGATGGACCGAGATGTTCTTGTAGTATCAATACCCCTGCTTGGAAGCAAACGAGGAGGGCAAGCCACCCGGACCACCCTAATAACACGACTTTAGCATCTAAAAAACGATAACGTAAAGAAGTACCTACATTTAGGTACAATATTCAAAACATTCTGAGGGCAAGAAATAAAGTCTACGCGAGACGAGTTCAGCTTGGCCCAGAAAAGTTGGCAATCGAACTCACATAATGCGATCACAAGCCGACATATTGTTGTTCCGATAACGAACTCTTTATCCAATCCACTCGTCCTTCCACGACGAGCCGATCGTACAATTTGGGCAGACCAGAAGGAGGTATGAGTTATTCCGATAAACATCATTGAGAGAAGGGGTGAGAGAACGACTCGGACGATGACCGTCAGAAAGGCGAACCACATGAGCCCTATTTGACCGAGTTAATATGGGACGTGTGATTATCTGCTAAGTGCTCACAGAGCTTGGCTTGCGGGTCTGTCTGGATATGATGAATGAAGAACGAGAAGAAACTTTGGCGGTGAGGTGGTGTAGGCGTAGGTCGTGGAGGAGCGGGCGTGCCTGTGGTGGGACCAGGCGTCGTCTGGTCTTGAGGAGCCGCGGGTGCTGGTGGCGGCGTGGGTGGTGGAGGTGCAACGTCTTCCGGTATTTGGATTTGATGGACCAATAGGGAGAATTGCTAGGCACGGAAATTAGGGCCGAGGAAAAAGGAATTTCGACAAGAAGGCGTACCACTTCAATGAGGAAGAGCACACAAGCAAGGAAAGCGGGTGCTAAGAGGGCGAGGGAAGTCCGCCCCTCTGCCAGAACCGCGAATGTTATGTGACCGGCGAAAGCAACACAGTCAAGGGCGGCTTGAGGAAGGAATACCCAGCGCGAAACCCGTGAAAGACCTGAAGGCGTACGACTGCGCCGCGTTTGTCGCGTTGACAAGAGGATTAAGGCAAAATACGCCAATGTCATCATGGCAGCATCTAAATCGAGTTATTTCATGCATTCTGAACCGCATCCGGTATTAACTTACAATTTGTTACCTTTCGGAAAAAGGACTTGGAACTGAATGGCCGTCAGTCGGTCCATTAGATCGCAGTAGAAGAGGAAGTAACATACCTCAATCCTTTTGAGTCTACTAGTTCGAATATTATACCACATTCTTCGCTGATGATCAAACTGTTCACGCTGAGTGGAGGTGGTTTTACCGTCCAAGCGCCTGTTGGGTTTTGAAGCTCGCTCTCATAGTCGGCCATAAGCTGTTGCGGAATATCGACAGGGCTCAATTGTGAGTAAATTGTGAACGTGCACGTCGATTTGGGTTGGTCTTCTGATATACAGGCCCACGAGTTAGAGCTGGCAGAGGGAAAGGGGTCTGAGCGCACCATTACTTAAATCGTCTAGAACACCATCATCTATGAGATTTCGAAGTTTAGTTATGCGTGCTTCTAGTTCTGGTTCAATAAGTTGTGCCGTGATATTCTTGCCATCTTCAGGAACGAGTGAGGGAAGTAATCTTATGTCGAGATGGCGACTGCAGAATGTAAGGGTCATGACAATAACAAAAGGCGAGGACCATACGTCGGGGGTACTGCGAAGCCATAGATAGACCCATTGGCAAGGAAATGAACACCCTCGAATTCCAGCCGAAGGTCTTCCGATGTGTTTTGGTCTGTAACTTCTAGCTTTCCCTAAGGTGTGTTAGCGTAGCAGGTACCCTGAGAGTGCGTGACAACGTACGTGAATCAAGACAGCGCTCTCGCTGCGGTCATCCAGTCGCGAGAGTTTCTCTGTAACGCTGAGCGACACCTGTTTAGACGCCTCCCAATCCCATACGCCCAATTTATCCGGAATTCCCGTCAGATTCACTTTGGACATCAGAGCTTCGGCATATGGTGTCCATTTACGAGATGTATTGAGCGCCAGCGCGGAGGGTGTTATATTGTAGAACTGGCCTTCCCCACGGATGAACCCAGTAATGTTGGAGTAATATGATGACCAGTTTGGATCTTGAATTTCTCCGACTATCCCAAAGGAATCAAGCAGAGGATGGATAGCTTCATCCTGCTCTGGCTTTGTCACGATCCAGGTCAGCTAGATACCGCAAAGATCATAATAACGCACCAAGGAGAAATCTGACTCCGTGCCGTTCATCCAGGCCGTGTAGTTAGACAATTGCCATGTCAGAGCTCGAAGTGCTTCCTGGTGCTGGTGTCTTGCCAGAAACTCATCTCCACTGTGACTTGTGAGCATGAAAATGAGGACAGTGAGGAAGAGAAGAGAAGGCAAGGACGCGCGAGGTCTTTGCCTGTTGTTGTTCGCAGCCAAACCCGCTTCCTCGTCTCGGGTTTGGTTGTCCATGGTGATGCACTAGCACACCTTGAACTTGCAGAAGTGCTGACCCTGCCGGCTCGGTTAATACAGTAATCTCCGGAGTCACGACTGTTATCCTTAGCGGTGAGCTGTCACACCGTGGAACCCTTTTCATGTTCAACCAGTCGGGAAGCCGACGGTGGACGCACTTTCGGTCAGCGTTGGAGCTTGCTATCGAGCGTTCAGCGCACAAATGGACGTCTGTATATGCCACCTTACTCGAATGACGCGTCAAAAGACTCACAAAACGCGACAGTTATGAAGATTTTGCACAGTGCTTCCCTACATACGTAGAGGAAGATAAGACCGGTGCTGTCCTGACCTTCACGAGAATATCCGATTATATCAAAAACCATAACCTTGTAAGTACCCGATAGTGCTCATACTGTCCATTCTGACACTGGTATCTTCAGGGCAAGCTCGATGAACTTCTTCAGGAGTACGATGCGAAGGAGAACATCGATGCTCTACATAAGATCGTCACCGAAGCGCAAGAGCGAAAGGCAGCTGGACAAGAAGCCACGAGGAAGGATGTCTGGAATGAGGATATTCAACCAAGTGTTGCTGTAGCCGCGAGGACGTTGCCTATGTTTCAGAAGGAAGCGGACCGTGCAACGCAAACCCTTGAATCCGTATGCCACTTGTTTATAATACTATCCAACTACGCAGCTCACCCCTTTTACAGTTGAAGAAAGAAAATCTTCAACTCATGGCCGCCCTGGAAGAAGAAATGGCGACCACCACCAAACTCAATCAGCAGTCCTTGGAATTATTGAACCTGCTGTCAAATGTACGTCTGACGGGGTACTTGGGATAAACGTACTTACCCGCCATCTTAGGCTAACAAGGCATGGGAGGAGATCCCTCTTGAGGATGTCGAGAAGTGGACAGTGGAAATGAACAATTACATCAAACCAACGCTTTGAGGGATCTTACAACCTCGGCACATCACACTAATTTATCTGAAGCTTGTGTGTACCAACACCATTTCTCTTTTCCTTGGTTCGGTTGATATCATAGCATATATAGACTTTTGTAAGGACGCTTGAAACGACGTTGTGAAATTGTTTATCCTTGGAGGAGAACCTGCCATGTTTGAGGGACGCGGTCCATGGACGTGTGGATGACATCACAGGACGACGCGCCTTTCCTTGCCTTGGTCTTCCACTTGCGCCCGACGATGTCAGCCGCTTCAGTCCCTCCTTCGTCAGGTCTCCATCATGTCGGATAGCGATATACCCCGTCTCCCCCGCCGTAACAAAGTTGAAGATCCCAAGATGATCGGTTTATGGAAAATTGGTCGGACAATTGGCAAAGGAAGTTCAGGTGCGCATATGAACACATGAGCAGAACCGCTGACACTAATTTTACCGTTTCAACAGGGAGGGTTAAGATTGCTCGACACTCTAAGACGGGACAATACGCTGCCATCAAGATTATTAGCAAAAGCTCTTTTGGCTCCCGCACATCGGAGATCGCAAAGCTCGCTGACCAAACTGAGCAAAGTCAACTCGCCATTGAGCGCGAAATCGTGGTTATGAAGCTCATCAATCACCCAAACATCATGCGCCTTTTCGACGTTTGGGAGACCTCGACGGAACTCTATCTCGTTCTGGAATATATACAAGGCGGGGAACTGTTCGAACACCTTTGCAACAAAGGTCGACTTTCGACGTCGGAAGCCCTTAACTACTTTCAACAAATTATCTCTGCAGTGGACTATTGCCACCAGTTCAACATCTGTCATCGGGATCTCAAACCAGAAAATATTCTCCTCGACAAAGACTTCAACATCAAAATAGCGGACTTTGGGATGGCGGCTTGGTTGGCGAGCAGCGAAGGTGGTCTTCTCGAAACATCTTGTGGTAGTCCCCATTACGCGGCGCCAGAAATCATCTCTGGAAATCCATATCGCGGTTCTGCATCAGACATCTGGTCCTGTGGTGTCATCCTCCACGCTCTTCTCGCAGGCAGGCTTCCTTTTGACGACGAAGACTGCCTTACGTTGCTCGAGAAGGTGGTCAAGGGCAAATTCGACATGCCGCACGATATCGACCCCCGCGCAAAGGACTTGATCGCTCGAATGCTCTGGGTTGATGTCCCGAAGAGAATCACGATGCCAGAAATCATAGCCCATCCATTTTTCAATCTCATACCCCCAAAGAACATCCGAGAGGTTGTCCCAAGTCTTAACATCATCGCAAAACCCCTCCCGGATGCTACTTCCATCGACCCGGATATCTTAGCAAATCTCCGTACACTCTGGCATGGAACGCCTGATAACGTTCTCATAGAAAGCCTTACCAATAGCACGCAGACATGGCAGAAGGGCGTTTATCACCTCTTGGTCGAGTTTCGGAGGAAGTGCTCGGTGAATAGCGAGCAAGAGGCGGAAGACATCATTCGTATACATGCTGAACGCAAAAGGAAGAGACAAGAAGAAAAAGAAGCAGCCTTGCAGCGACGCCGTAGCATCCGGTCTACAGAAATCGCTTCTCCTTCCTTGACCTCGTTGCCTGCTCGTAGTGGACCACCGACCCCAAGACGGGCCTCGAGGATATCTCAGCTCCCAGATATAGCATCCGCATCAGAGGAGCTCAACGAGGTTCCTCTTGAGCTCGAGACAATCCCAGATGTGGACCTGGAGGGTGAGGCAATTCCAACATCCCCAGCTGCCGTGGATCTCTCACCTCTCTCGCCTCTGCTCGATGCTCTTGGGTTGAGCTCGGTTACTGGCCAGGATCTCCAAAACGAAGAAGTCCAGACATTTTTTCAGAATCTCCTCCAGTGTCTTACAGCCCTTCAAGCGCGAGGTGGCCTAGCTGATGCAGGTCCGACACCGAATCTACACGTCATGAACAGTCTACTCGGTTTGCAATCCCGAAATCCTAATATCGAAGATTTGGTGGGACGTGCACCAGGCCTATCTCTGGATCCATCGAATTCGGCAACGAAACCGTTGACCATACGACGAAAGGGACGACCTTTTTCAACTGACTACGGCTTAGACGATAAGGAGAACCAAGCAGCGTCCGCCAAAGCGAAGCGTCCAAAGAGGAACAGTTTGCTTGGACGTGTCGAAAGGAAGATATCTATCGTTGAGCCCGTAGGTCGAGCTCTGAACCGTGTACGCTCCCGGAAGGGAAGGAACAACGTGAAGGACATCAACTCGCCTATCCATGGTTACAACCAATCGCCCGTGCCCTCCTCTGTAGCATCTTCGTTCAGCCTCCCTCCTGCATCCCCGTCCTCCCCCGTTTCCACATCCCCTAAGCGCCGGTGGCTTTCGAACGTGTTCAAGTTCAGATCTTTGACACCATCGAGCGTCACACTCTACTCCACCTTTGACAGTTATACGACAAGGAACGAATGCAGGAGGTTGCTTATGAATATGAACGTTAGAGTTGCATTGGATGGGTCGGGGTGTGACGGGTTAGGTTTATTGAAGTGTCGCGTACAAGAAGGTTCGACGAAGGAGGGCTCAAGTAAATTCTCCTCGGTATCAAGACCAGGATTATCACCGCTTCTCCCTCTTACCTCCAATTTCTCTGGCAACTCAGCTTGCGGTGCTGTGCCGAGCAGTGGTCCCACATCCGACAAGAATAATGATTGTTGTCACCTCAAATCGGTCAAATTCAGAGTTGAATTGCAGCGGACGTCTACTTCTCAAACGGAGAATTACGGGCACTTGGTTGCATTGACGTTCATTCATGAAAGAGGTTCGGTGGATAGCTATAAGGAGGTCTGTAAGAGGATGCAAAAGGAGTGGACATTGAGTGAAGTAGGAAGTATTCCCTCTAGTGCGGTGTTGCCGAGTCCTGCTCGCGATGCGAACAGGGCATATGCTACGAAATTTGTAGAGGTTGTTTGATTGTCCCAGGGTGCAGATGCGTACTTTATGGCTCGGGATTTCTGCGCAACGATGCCACTGTATTTCTGGAAATATATTATTTGGAATGCAATTTTCTTCTCAACCAGACACTGAATAGAAACCGTCTGCGTATGTTTTTACACCAGAACCGCAGTAAACAGCCTCAAGCCGGGGGAACGGCCTGGTTGCAATATCACTCGCCCCTCTTCGAGAATTCAGCTGGCCGATAAGTCTCACAAAGTACTCACTCGCCTCCAGTAGATGAGGCCACTAGGGCGGTGCACGCATGCCATGGGGGTAAGTAATATGAAAAGCCGCCGAATGGAAGCAATCAGTGAAATTCTGGATACTTTTTGAGTCTTTGACCATCCTCTTCACAATATGAATGATTATCAACAGGTTTATCGCCGCACGGAGCAGGAAAGAGAACACTCACCGGATTGATTAGTTAGCGGTTTGAAAGATACGCGTGAAATTAGCTCAGGTCGATAGAAGAGTCCCAAGAGGCAGGTCCCTCGAACAAGGGAGCGAGAAAGGCCTGATAACAGATATGCACCAGCTAGAAACCCTCGAAACAAACGTGTGATGCCATGAGTCGGGTTGATGTTCATGTGTCCAGCCAGATGACCGGCCATGCATGACATGTATGACACCTCAAGTCGGAAGATGCTTCGAAACCTTGAAAGCACCAGACTACTGGACTAGGGGTAATCTTGCATTGGATGTCATGTACCAGAGCGAAGGAGGCTTACCCAGGACCCACCGTATCACGGCGTCATGGGGTTTCAGTGAGGCGGAACGTAAGTGAACCAAATCAGGAAACCGAAGTTTAAACTTTGGGGTGCACCTTAGGCTTGAGCCAAGCTCTTTTACAAACCTCGAATATAAGCAACCTATTCCCTACCATGGCGTTATTTCGCATTCAAGCTTCATCACTGCCCATTTTCCTGCGTTGAGATGTCATGGAAAGTACACTTACACCCGGAGGTATCTGCTCGTGCGGCCGACATCATTCCTCCTGAGGCTGCTATAGGTCAGTTTGTTCACTCCTCTTTGGCATAATATTCGTACTATTCTGAGCCTATCGACGTGTAGAACCCAAGGCAGCGCCAGTGGGATCAACAGACCCGACAACAACAGAGCTGCAGACATTTTGCAATATACATTTTGACTACATCGTCATCGGTAAGAATTTGAACCACACAAGTATCGTCTCAAAATTATACAAATTTAATGCTTCAGGCGGGGGTACTGCTGGACTTACGATTGGATCTCGGTCAGTCTGGCAATCGATTGAGGACTGTCCCGAATTCAAGGATGTACCACTTCCCTCCCCTTAGCCTTGCTGAGAACGGCAAACATCTGGTGGCCGTCATTGAATCCGGAGTGGATCGTGCCAACGATGCCCTAGTCGTAAGTACAGTAACTCGAAGAAAATATATCCTACGCTGACCTCTTGCTTGCATCATAGACAACTCCCGGTCAGCTTGCCACCTTTAAAAGTCTTGAGTTTCCGGTCACCCTGACAATTACTGCCCCTAGGTCTCTTCGGACAAAGTATGGGAAACCCAAATTACGACTGGAGCTTTCAATCGGTAAACCGTTACGCCCTAGGCTCTTCCCCACTTTCTCAGCACCGCATAGACGAAGCAGCCACATCTTAACAATCGCGAGATTCCATTGTCTGGGTATGTTTATCATGATTCTAATGCTCAGTCCCTTGCATTACTTTTGATGTGCATATTAGTGGCAAAATACTAGGCGGGTCCAGTGCCATAAACTTTCTCGTTCAAAACCGAGCTTCCGTGCCCGAATACGACGCCTGGAGCAAACTAGGAAACTCCGGTTGGGACTGGGGCGGCATTTTACCCTTCTTCAAAAAGCCCAGCAAGTACACTGCACCTAGGTGGGATTCCCCACAAATATTTTTTGGAATTACGAAGGAAGAAGATGACGAGGCTCGAAAACACGAGCCGGAATTCGAGGGATACCAAGGCCCGATCTCTCACACGTATAACGAGATTTATACCGACGTATTGGAACCTACTATCCTTACATTGAACTCGTTGGGCGTCAAGACTAACCGTGCTCCGGTTTGTCGTCTTCTTACAATAGCAGTCACATATTTCTTACGGTTCTTAGGACCACGGGGATAACACAGGGATATTCAACATCAGCACTGCTGTCGAACGAGAGCTTGGAAAGCGCTCATACGCGACAAACTACCTCAAAAGCAGGGCTGGTAATTTGAAAGTCCTTACAAGTGCACATGTTACAAGGATCAACTTCGGCAAGCCGGGTGAGGACGGTCGCCGCACTGCAATCAGTGTAGACTTTTTGTTTGAATCCAGCCCTTACACTGTCAAGGCACAACGGGAAGTGATCCTTTCGGCAGGTAAGATCTTCGGAATCTCCTCACTTCCAGGTTGGCTGACTCGGAGCGCATCAGGCGCATATAACAGCCCTCAGGTCTTGGAACGGAGTGGTATCGGGAATCCGAGCATTCTCAAACCGCTTGGCATAGAGCCCATTATTCCCAACGCAGCTGTTGGAGAGAACCTTCAAGACCATCTATACGTCGTCACCGACTATGTTGTGAATAAAGAGGTGTTTACACTCGGTACGAATTCTGAAGGGTTGAGGGGATTTTCAACTTACTTTGATCCGATCAGATAAATTGAGGATAGACAAGAAATATGCAGAGGAGCAAGCGGAGCTCTAGTATGTGTTCCATTCTTTTCCTCGGGTATATGCTAAGGTTGTCACCCCAGTAAAGTGTCTGGAAAGGGTGCATTCGCTACTACGGTATCTGCTTATGGTTTCGTTCCCTTGGACCGAGTAATGTCCAAGGGCGAAGCCACACAACTCAAGGAGGACCTCGACAAGGAGTTACGTGCTACTGCAAACCAGCAGACGGACCTCCAGAAGGCTCAATATAAAATTCAAAGATCTTTCCTTGAGCTTGAGGATGTTGGGGATGTCGAAATTATAATGGTCCCCAAGGTATTTGCTTCAACCCCCGAAGATGATACGTCTTATATGGCGCTCCTTGCCGGCCTTACTGTATGTGTGGTGTCTTCTCGGTGATGAATCGGTCAATCGAACAAATGTTGATCTAGCATCCGATTTCCCGTGGTTCTGTTGTACGTGTTATTTGGATAGATTTTCTGCGAATCCCTTATCATTATTCCCTTGTAGCACATTTCAAGCAGAAATGCCTTCTCAAGTCCAATAATCGACCCTGGCTACTTGAAAAGTGAATTTGGTACGCTCACATCATCGCATTTGCAACCCATTCTGAGTTTGTAAAGATGCCAAGTGCCTCGCGAAGACTCTCATGTTCCTACGCAAACTCACAAATACGGAGCCTCTGAAGTCCATCATAAGCAAGGCTAGCACACCATCCGCAGACGTTCAAACTGAAGAACAATGGGATTGGTTCGCTCGTAACCATGCGAATAGCATACAACACCCGATAGGTATATACGCTGCCTCAACTATCGCAACCTTTATGCTAACTTCGGAATCAATTCAGGGACAGTAGCAATGGCACCAAAACATCTGGGAGGTGTCGTAGATTCGAAGCTACTCGTTTAGTGCGTCAGCTCTTGTCCATTGCTGATCCACTGGCTGACTGACGTGTCACAGTGGAACTACAAATCTTCGCGTTGCCGACATGTCCGTTGCACCCTTGCACATTGCTTGTCATACGGCGCACACGGCATACGCCATCGGCGAGAAGGTAATGGTTATAAATTACACACCCACATGGTCTTGCTAACCTGTGTTTTCAAGGCCTACGAGTTGATTTCTCGTGACGCGGTAATTTGAACCAGAAGAGAAGAGAATCTCGTCGATGTATACAGCCATCTGCCGCGTAGTAAGCCAGCACAGTTTTTTTTTCATCCTGGAATCGAGAGTTCTTGGCATTGAAGCAACTCGTGGATTATATGACGAGGAAACACAACCTCAGCAGCGAAATCGAATTGTTCCCGAGAAACAAACGCGGGACCTCGGATTTATGTGGACTCCAATTATCCAGCCAAGTATAAAAAGACTTTTGGCTTTACAGATAAGCTAACCCTAAGCATTGCTTATTGACCCCGGCAATGCGGCAGGTATCGTAGTTTCGGTGCAAAAGGGTCGACCTGAGTGGCATTCGATGGGCAAGTTGAAACCTAAAACTTGAGGAATTTGGGTGTGTCGGTTGTGGACCGGTCCCGTACGGCCAATGCCCTGTCAAGGCCTAATATAAAGGACTCTGTGTCGACATGGGAATTGCACTCCGCTTCCCACACCGAAATGTGGAAATTACATCTACACCCAGACGTAGCAGCGCATATTCCTCCCCATGGTACCATAGGTCAGTAGTTCTATTCATTTGCATTGCTACAAGTCCCTCTTCTAAGTCGCGTTAATACACAGAACCCAAGCCTGTGGAATCGATTGACGCTACGAAAAATCAAACATTTTCCAAGGCGGACTTTGACTACCTCATTATCGGTAAGGAGTTGGGGCACCACTCTGTAAATCATTGCGATTTTGATGATGATGCCTTCCGTCGCAGGTGGTGGTACTGCTGGACTTACGATTGCTTCTCGGTCAGTATGACTGAACATTGTCCGGGATCGGTGACAGAACCTCGTTCCGGCTAGCCTCGCTGCGAACGGCAAATATTCAGTGGGCGTCATCGAAGCCGGGGTGGACCATCTGAACGATGCCCTAATCGTAAGTACAGCAACTGTCTCGGAGACTCTGCTGACCATCTGCTCGAAAATAGACCACTCCTCGTGAGCTCCTACCATCTCGACGCTTGGCTTATCAGACAATGACGCGCCCTAGAACTCTACGGACGGAGAGTGGGAAATCCAGATTATGATTGGGGCTTTCTATCGGTAAGCCGTTCACGTCTGCTGCTGCTCTTCACCGTGTCTTGACTCTGTTCTTCAGACGAAGCAAGCAAACCTCAACAATCGCGAGATTTTGTTGTCCGGGTATGCCTTAATCCAGTCTTCTGCCCCGATGTAGTGCACTGACTCTTTGCCATGAACAGTGGTAAGCTCCTAGGCGGGTCAAGCGGTCTCAATTTCCTCGTTCTGGATCGTGCATCCGCACCCGAATACGATGCTTGGAGCAAATTGGGTAACTCTGGTTGGGACTGGGATGGCCTCTTGCCGTTCTTCAAGAAGCATGGCAAGTATACCGCACCGAGATGGGGCTCATCACAAATCTTTCCTGGAATTACGAAAGACGAAGACGAAGAAGCTCGACGACGCGAATCGGAATTCGAGGGACACAACGGTCCGATATCTCACTCTTACAACGACATCTATACGGACGCATTGGAACCTATGGTTTTGGCAATGAATTCATTGGGTATCAAGACCAATCGCGCTCCGGTTTGTCATTCCGTTTACCATGATATACTTCATAATCCTCTGACTGTGACCATCAATATTTCCAGGACTATGGAGACAACACAGGGATTGGGAATACCAGCACCGCTGTCGAACACGACGACGGAAAGCGCTCGTATTCAATCAATTACCTTAAAACTGCGTCCAGTAACCTCCAAGTCCTTACTGGTGCACATGTTACGAAAATCAATTTCAGCGAGCCAGATGACGACGGTCGTCGTACGGCTATAAGCGTAGACTTGATTCACGGATCTACCCCTTACACCATCAAGGCGCGCCAGGAAGTGATACTTTCTGCAGGTGCATACAATAGCCCCCAGGTTTTGGAACGTAGTGGAATCGGGAATCCTAGCATTCTTGAACCGCTTGGCATAGTGCCAATCATTCCCAACACAGCTGTTGGTGAAAACCTCCAAGACCATATATACGTCCCCACGGACTATGTCGTGAACAAAGGGGTTTTCACTTTTGGTTCGCGTTCCAATAACCCGAGAAGATTTTGAGCTTACCCTGATACTGTCAGATAAACTGAGAATTGACAAGGAATACACAGACGAGCAAGCGGAGCTCTAGTACGTGTCCCTTTTGATACTATTGAACTTGTTCTCAGACTATTCCTGCAGTGCATCATCTGGCAAGGGTGCATTCGCCGCTACTGTTTCGGCATGCAGTTTCCTTCCACTAAATCGAATGATGTCCAAGAACGAAGTCGCTCAATTGAAAGAGGACCTCGACAAGGAGTTGAAGGCGACAGACGGCCAACAGACAGACCTCCAAAAGGCACAGTACAAAATTCAAAGGGCATTTCTCGAGCGTGATGATGTTGGTCACGTTGAGGTCCTATTACATCCCACGGTTTTTGTATCAAAGCCCGAAGATGATAAGTCCTATATGACCCTCATTGCTAGTCTTATGGTATGTCCCGTTTCGAAATGGGTGGAACTAGTGATTAACTGCCTATTCAGCATCCAATTTCCCGTGGCTCTGTCGTAAGTGCTTTGTGGATGCGTTTTCCGTAAACTTGAAGCCTGATTGTATGGTTCATCTCGCAGCACATTTCAAGCAAGGATGCCTTCTCGGCCCCACTAATCAATTCCGGTTATCTGAATAGCGCATTTGGTAGGTTGCGAACTCCTCATAACATCCACATCCCTCACGACCCTTTGTCGAAAAGACGCCAAGTGCCTTACCAAGACTCTCATGTTCGTGCGCAAACTCTCGGAAACGGAGCCTCTGAAATCCGTGATAAGCAAGCCTAGCACGCCGTCTGCAGACGTTCAAACCGAAGAACAATGGGATAGGTTTGCTCGTAATAATGCGGGTACCCTTTGGCATCCGATAGGTACTGTATATCTTTCTTTGTCGGCTATCGCAACCCTTATGCTGACATACCGGGGTCAATCCAGGTACAATTGCAATGGCGCCAAAACATTTAGGAGGTGTTGTAGATTCCAATCTGCTCGTGTAGTGCGTCCGGGCTTTCTCGTCCTGCCTCGTGTTCGAGCTGACTGATCTACCGCAGTGGAACTACAAATCTTCGTGTGGCTGACATGTCTGTCGCGCCGTTGCATATATCCTGTCATACAGCACAGACAGCATATGCCATCGGCGAAAAGGTAAGACCTCAGATCAAACGCTATCGGCACGTTTGTTAACTTTGATGACCTGTATCTTCAAGGCCTACGAGTTGATTTCTCGCAACGCAGGGGTTTGAACGAGAAGAATCTCATACCAGAGTATACAGTCATTCAAGTTCACCGCGTAGTAAGCCAGCACAATCTATTTTCATCCTGAAACCGAGAGTTCTTGGCATTGGAGAAACTCTTGAGCTGCATGACGAGTCGACGAGGAAAGACAACATCAGCGGCGAAATCGAATTGTTCCCGAGGAACAAATGTGGGAACTCGGGTATAAAAAAGACTTTTTACTTCCAAGTTACAGATAAGGTGTTGTGGTTTCGGTGCAGAAGGGTTGAGTGGCATTCGACGTGTCGGTCGTGGACCGGTCCCGCTCGGCCAAATCCTTGTCAAGTCCTGATATAAGGACTGTTTCGACATGGGAATTGCACTCTGCCTCCCACATCGAAATGTGGAAATTACATCTACACCCGGACATAGCAGCGCATGCAGCTGACATTCTTCACCATGGTATCACAGGTCAGTTTATTCACTTGCGTTCCTAAAATTCCGTTCTCTTGACCCCGTAAATGCGTAGAATCGAAGTCGGTGGAATGGACTGACGCTACGATAAATCAGACATTTTCCAAGGCAGACTTTGACTATCTCATCATTGGTAAGGAATTGAAACGCCACCCTGTATATTGTTGAGATTTTGACGATGGTGTCCTTCGTTCAGGCGGTGGTACTGCAGGACTTACGATTGCTTCCCGGTCAGTACGACTAAACATTGTGCACTCAGTGCCAGAAGCTCAACCTTGCTAGCCTTGCTGCGAATGACAAATATTCAGTGGGTGTCATTGAAGCCGGGGTGGATCACCTCAACGATGCCCTAATCGTGAGTACAATAACTCTCTCGGAGACTTTGAATCTGCTGACCATCTGCTCGAAAAATAGACCACTCCTCGTGAGCTCCTACTATCTTAACACTCGTCTCATTTGATGATGACGCGCTCAAGAACTCTACGGACGGACAGTGGGAAATCCGAATTATGACTGGGGCTTTCTATCGGTAAACCGTCTACATACTGGACTGCTGCTCTTCACCGTGTCTTGACTTTGTTCTTCAGATGAAGCAACCAAACCTCAACGATCGCGAGATTTTGCTGTCCGGGTATGCTTCAAGCAAGTTTGCTGCTCCGATGTAAAGCACTGACTCGAACTCTTTGTCGTGTGCAGTGGTAAGCTGTTAGGCGGGTCCAGTGCTCTCAACTTCCTCGTTCAGAGTCGCGCATCTGCACCCGAATACGATGCTTGGAGCGAGTTGGGTAACTCTGGTTGGGACTGG
>ML208299.1:64793-95114 GCA_004369065.1 Pluteus cervinus | reverse complement strand
ATGGTTTTGGCAATGAATTCATTGGGTATCAAGACCAATCGCGCTCCGGTTTGTCATTCGGCTTCCCATGGTATACTTCACAATCCTTTGACAATATTTCCAGGATTATGGCGATAACACAGGGATTGGGAACACCAGCACCGCTGTCGAACATGACAACGGAAAGCGCTCGTATTCAATCAATTACCTTAAAACTGCGTCCAGTAACCTCCGAGTCCTTACTGGTGCACGTGTTACGAAAATCAATTTCAGCCAGCCAGATGATGACGGTCGTCGTACTGCCCTGAGCATAGACCTGATCCATAGGTCTGTTCCTTACACCATCATGGCACGCCGTGAGGTAATCCTCTCTGCCGGTGAGAGCACCAGTGGCATTTATACTTTCGAGTCGGCTGAGGATATCAGGTACATATAATAGCCCGCAGGTCTTGGAACGCAGTGGAATAGGGAATCCTAGGGTTCTTGAACCACTTGGCATAGAGCCAATCATTCCCAATGTAGGTGTCGGGGAAAATCTTCAAGACCATCTATATGTCCCTACGGATTATGTCGTGAACAAAGGTGTTTTCACACTTGGTACGAGTTCCGATAACGTACGGGCATTGGAGCTTACCTTGATACCCTCGATGTTGTCAGATAAACTCAGGATTGATAAGGAGTACACAGACGAGCAAGCAGAACTCTAGTGCGTGTCCCCCCTTTTGACCCTGCTGACATTGTTCTTAGACTACTCCTGCAGTGAATCATCCGGCAAGGGTGCCTTCACAGCCACCATTTCGGCGTGTGGTTTCCTTCCGCTAGATCGAGTAGTGCCGAAGAACGAACTCGTGCAACTGAAGGAGGACCTTGACAAAGAGTTGAAGGCGACGGAGGGCCAACTTGAACAGACAGACCTCCAAAAAGCGCAATACAAAATCCAAAGAGACTTTCTCGAGCGTGATGACGTTGGTCATGTCGAGATTTTATTGCATCCCAAAGTCTTCGTATCAAAACCCGAAGACAATACATCCTATGTGGCGCTCATCGCTGGCATTATGGTATGCCCCGTCTTCGAAGCGGGTGGATTGATGCTTAAATCAGTGATCTATTCAGCACCCATTTTCCCGTGGTTCTGTCGTACGTGCTTTCTGGATGGATTTCTGTAAACCTAAAGTCTTCTCTTCTCGCAGCACATTTCAAGCAAGGATGCCTTCTCAACCCCAATAATTGATTCCGGTTATCTGAACAGCGCATTTGGTAGGCTGCTAAGTCATCAAAACATCTATATTCCTCATGGTCACTCGTTAAAAAGACGCCAAATGCCTCGCCAAGACTCTTACGTTCCTGCGCAAACTCGCAGATACGGAACCTCTGAAATCTATAACCAAACCTAGCACACCGTCTGCAGACATCCAAACTGAAGAGCAGTGGGATCGGTATGCTCGTAATAACGCGCGTACCCTTCAGCATCCGATAGGTATGTCTTTCCTCATAGACTATCGCGCGAGGTCTGCGTCGACATGGCGGGGATCTAGGAACGGTTGCAATGGCGCCAAAACAATTAGGAGGTGTTGTAGATTCCAATCTGCTCGTGTAGTGCGTCCGGGCTTTCTCGTCCTGCCTCGTAATCGAGCTGACTGACCTGCTGTAGTGGAACTACAAATCTTCGTGTGGCTGACATGTCTGTCGCGCCATTGCATATATCCTGTCATACAGCACATACAGCATATGCCATCGGCGAGAAGGTAAGATCTCAGATTGCTCGCTATCAGCACATTTATTATCTCTCCTCTGAAGGCGCACGAATTGATTTCTCGTGGTGGAGATTTTTGATGATATATTAAACTCTTGTATTCGACGCTGAGATGTAGGGTGGAGGTAGCAAAGCGATAAGAGGCATAGGTTGATAAGAGAGACCCTTTGACGGACTTAAAGGTCGAAGTGGGACGATAGTGGGTTAGTGAGATGTCGGCGCCTTCACGTTGTCCGTGAAATTGCCTATCTGCGGGCTTAAGGACACGGAGTGCGAGCCAGGAGCATGCTGGCGTTACTCACAAAAACGTTAAATGACTTGCCGAGATCATTGCGCGCTGTCGTAGCGGAGATGCAGGACCCCTTGTCGAGGTCATCCGTGTGGATCGGTTAACAATGTTTGCCGATGTCTGCTTTCAATGTCAATGGATCGGGAAGAGCAGGTGACGTCAGTCTGTTGATAATCTAGATGGGGGCCTGAGATGTAGTTCTCCTGAACTTCATCGGAAGTTGAAGGGATCAGCAAGTTACTCCAGGATCTGAATTTAGAGCGAGGGGAAAGGGTGATCTATATATGCACCTCTTGAAAGCCTTCCATGAGGGTGCATGTGGATCTCTGAGCAGGTTTATCTAGTGGGGGTCAAGTGACCGGGTATTTCAACACCAGAACCGAGCTTGTGCCTCAAGATGCGTCTCCGACATAGGAAAGAGGTGTCCGAGCCGGAGTAATTGCGACAGACGAGCCAGAAAAAAAAACGGACCAATGTCGAGAAGCATGGAAGTGGTCAAGGATTGACTGGGGCCGGAAGTTGAGAATTTGGGGATGGAGGAAGTTGTGCAGCATGTGTGTGCGACAAGTCCATTATGGGGTATCGGAAGAATAGACGCGTGTATAGAATACCCAGTGTGTGTAGGTGGACGTATATGCTCGCACATCAGGGCCCATCGGATGATTGCATAGATGGACGGATGTTGTTGGTGTTGCTATTCTGGGGAACCTCAACAGAAGCTTCACAAGGTGTCAACAGCGCGGTATATATGCTTGGACAGAGAACCCAATTAACGCATATAGAGTTCCGTGCATGTGGTGGGGTCTGTCTCTTGCCCATACAGCAGAGATGTGGCGGATCGCCTAAACAAGGCGGCCGTAAATCCAAGGAGAGAACGGTAGTACTTGTACGACGCGTACGACGAAAGAAGTGCCTAGATTATCCAGTCAACGCGCAGAGGTTGACCAATGAAAAACGAGAGCAGGTAGTGCGTGCTTGAACGATAGGCGACATGATGGGCGTGTGATGATACTGTGATAATGGAACAAGCAAGCATATGGTGAGGCTGAGAAATACAAGAACAAGTCTTACGGAGGAGCCCAGCACGGTGGTGGACCGAAGAGGACCGAGTGTTCGTCGTCGGACGAGATGACAAGCACGCGCCCCATGTGCCTTTCCCTTGCATCCAAGTCCACGTGCTTGAGGGCAAATTTGTCTCCCTTAATTCGAACCACATCCTCACCTTCTCCACCAGGCCAGCTTCCTCGCAATCACCACAAGGCAAGCTGCGTTTCGTTTTGTATTTAAACCCCTTTACTGACCGCTCATCTCTATTTTCTTTCTGTCTGCAACCATCTCCAGCGCATATACTCACCCTCCGATCCGATAACTCATCATGGCTGAGAAAGCTGACGCACCCACCTCTATCAACGACCCAGCAACCCTCAGGGATAACGCCTCCGGCCCCAAGGCCATCATAAAAAATGTTGACATGAGCGAGGAGATGCAGCAAGAGAGCGTTGACATCGCTTCCTCCGCCCTCGAGAAGTACAACATCGAGAAGGATATTGCTGCGCAGATCAAGAAGGAGTTCGACAAACGATACGGCCCTACATGGCACGTCGTCGTCGGTAAGAACTTTGGCAGCTACGTGACACATGGTAAGCACCCCCCCTTATGCTTTTCACGCCCCTGTTACCCCACCTCCCCACAATGCGAAAACGCGCTTTTCCCGCGTCTTTTACATTCCCTGTTACCGTAATAACACCCTCCTTTGCATATATGCTCATCTTCTCGGCTTCAGAAACAAAACACTTCATCTATTTCTATGTTGGATCCCTGGCTATCCTCATCTGGAAGTCATAGAGCGGTTTTTTGGGGGCGAACGCTGACATCGCATGTACAACTTACGGACCTCTCTTGTTGGGTTGCTTAGAGTGGTTGAAGGAGCACATAATCGATATCTTACTTTAACCAATCACACTGTTTCCTCGCAATTTTATTTTTTCGCTACTCCGCATCACCCCAGTTGTGATCCAAGCAAAAGCGACGCGTGTTAGAAGGTAGAAGCGTGCATGAAATTTGCAAAAATAAAGTACAAAAGTATTATAGATGTACATGTTACAAACTGTATAGTAGTGGATAGTAAAAATTAGTGATACACGCGAGTGTGATAACGGAAAGACATGTGTAGTTGTCGAGATGCTACAAAACCGTCAAGAAAGCCGGCCTTCTCGTGTCCAATTCGAAACGCTTCATTTTAGCTCCTCCCAACAACCTCCATGAGCACCCTTGCCACACAAACCCCTTCGCGCGTGTACAACCCCACCTCAATGATTCCCATATCCCCCGCCTCTGGCGTCCCATAGAATACCGCAGCACCCTTGTACTTGGCCACGTTCAAATCCACGTGTAGGAACTCAGGAAGAGGGTTACCAGAAATCAACCTCACTTCTAGGTTCTTCACCTGATTACCATTAGGACCCGTACTTCCGTTCCCTCCCTGACCAGGTGCAAACCCACTCGGTACGCTCACAGGAACTCGATACTTGAACTTTTCTCCAACCCTGACAATCGTCCTCATGGCCACGTCACCTTTTCCATCTCCTCCACGATGTGAAGACTCGAGAGAGGAAAAGGAAGAACGTATATGCGTGGAAACCGTAGGCGTTGATGGACTTCTGTTGACCGTCTTTTGTTTCGAGTCGGCACCAAAGGTTTGAACGTAGTGCAATCCCATCGTTAATTCATCTGAACTCCCAACACCGCTCATCCGAACCTCCGGCGCACTTGAATTAGGCTTATTGTAGATCTTGGCCGTCTGACTGACAATCCTCTGCGCAACGTTTCCGATCTGAGGAACAACAACACCGGCCTGAGCAGCCGAGGGAAGTGACGGCACAGGAACTCGTGTCGCACTCGTGAAGGGCACCAGTCGTGGTCGTGTCGAAGGCATGGGGGGTGTCGTATCCGATACCGTGCTGGAATGATGAGACGTCCCACTTCTGATACTTGTTTCCCTTTGAAGGCCTTGGTTCTGATTGGCGTGATCGTGTGCTTGCGTTTTGATAGAGGATGTTATTGTACCAACAGACGCCGTAGACGCCCTCTCCGGCTTCGGCAAAAGATGGTCTTTAAAGTGAACGTGCCCATGCGCTGCTGGGGGACCAAAATCAGGTCGCCGACGAGGAACGGAGCGCTCGCCTGTTGACGCAGAGGGAGAAGTAGTCATGATCGTGCTGCCAGGATGACTGTCTAATCCAGGTCCTCCAAACGGGTTTGCGCCATAGTCAATGGGCAGACCATCTGGGACAGTACGCAGAATAGCCTGAGGCTTGCCGATTGCAGGACGCCGACCAGATCGCCTACCAAGGGAAGTGGCTTTATCGCTCACTCGCCTCATCGTTTGTCGGATCTTCGACATGAATTCTCCTTTAGTCATCATCGGATGATTCTTCGCCTTGGGAGACATCTGGTTGAGAGGTGAAAGCGAGCGCCTGCGTTCTGAAACCCCTCGAAGACCCAAACCAAGGTTCCCGTAATTCATACCCCGCGTCATGGATGAACCCCTCCGCACTTCCGGTGAAGGCGTTGGACCACCATCCGTATCGGTTCTTGACTTCTCCGGAGTCGGATGTCCACCTTCGGTCCAGCCGTAGCCAAGGTCCTGAGAGCCACGATGATAAAGACGCTCCAAGCTAACCCCATACCATCGTTTATCCTGTTCAGACCAATTTTGACCACCCTCCACGGCGGTATCTTTGACCCTCGCGTAACGCCGGAACCAAGCCATGAAGCAGACTAAGGCCAGGAGCCCGCCAACGATACTGAAGGATATGATAACTCCCAGAACCAACCGAGTATGCACAGGACCGGTGAGCGAGTTGCCCTTCTTGCCAGCTAAGGTAGGAGTGATAATCAGAACCGAGTGGGACGTAGAATGTGTAACGCGAGAGTAGGCCGTGAAATAGACTGTGACACCAGTGGACCTGCACTTCTCCTCAAGAAAGCCAGAGATCAGACCCGAGTTTGAATCGAAAGTAAGACCAGCGTCGTCAATCCGCACAGAATTACAAGAGTAGGCCGGGGTGATGGTAACGCTGTCGCTGTTTCCCGCTAGAGATGTGCTGTTCGAATAGTTCTGCGATAAGTCGTATTGAATCCGCTGGCCTTGTTCGACCTCCAAAGTCAAATTAGCCGACCTGAAGAAAGAGGGAACCACGCTGAGCGAGAAGGTCATCGGAAGAGACTGGTTGAAGGTAGTCCGAAGTATGGCTTGTAAAACTGTCTTCGTCGTGGTCGCAACATTATCAGGCGTCCCAGCCAAAGTCATGGTCTTGTTATCGTACTGCAACCAGGTCCGATTCGAGGTGTCCAAATCAAAACTTTCCACATCGGATACTTGTATAGGTCGGCCATCAACTTGTACCCCAGCAAAGTCGTTCGGGGAAATCAAAGCAGTTCTGAAGTGTTGCCCAGCAGTGATATTGAGAGTCGGAAGATCCAGAGTCCTCGTCGAGAGTTCATGGAATGCAACGTAGAGGTCAAAGGGTTGACTCTCCTTCATGAGCCCATCCGGATCCGAGGCAATAAGTTGCAAGCTAAGCTTATACGGATCCTCCGGAAGTTTCTTCGGCGCAACACCATCCAAACTGTACTCGCCCTTCTTATACTCCATCCAATCCGGACAAGTCTCCCCATTGGCTTGTAAAACCTCGTAACTGACACTCCCATCCTCACCCGCAGGTAAGAACGTATCCGCCAAGAACCCAATACTAAATGACCACCCATTAGAGACTCTTAACGCCGGATTTCTACTCGAACCCAGAGCCAAGGCCGAGTTCTTCGAGAGCGGATAAATCGAGTATAGAGCCGACTGTTGACTTGTGAATTGATCCGAGATGGGTTTATTCAAACTAGGCGGTTGAACAGAGGTCACTTTGAAAACCGCCTTTGACGTAGCAGAATCCGTTCGACTATGAGCCGTCACAATAACCGGGAAGGAGTCGTCCGTATTATTTGGGGGTGTACCATAGAACGTACGATTCGTCGGCTCAAAGCGGAGCCATTCTCGTGGTGTGTTACACGAAAAAACCAGCTCATCCTCTGAGGAGAACGTCTCGTTGGATACAGTGAGGCTAAACGGTCTACCCGCCCGAGCGACAAAAGGTCCTTGATCCGCTAGTGGTTTGTCCAGAGAGATTTCCGCCGAGAAGCAAACGCCAGGAAAGAAAGATAGAAAGAATAAAGGAAGGGGAGTCATATAGATGAATGAGAGGGAATGCATTTTTAGAAGAGGAATGAGCCGGCCAGCGAGCTCGCTGGACTAACAGAGAATGGTTGCGAGCGAGGAGGAGCAAATCAACAAAGTACAACACATGCGATCGGGTTGGCGGGAAAATTCAAAAGTACCGAGGCGACCGGGAAAGCCAAAGCTAAAAAAGTGTGCATACAAATTGAAGGGCTCTACAAGGATTATTCCTACCAGGTAATAGGTAATACTAACCACAATAATGATGATCAGTAATAACGGTGAACAATGGGAACAAGAGAGTTGTGTCTAGGAATAATGAATTCGTAAAAAAGCAATGGAGAGTCATAAATCATTCATCAGGAGAGAAGGTGGGATAGGGAGGGTCATAACAGTAAGAAAGCGGCAACGAAGAGGATAAAAAAATAAAACCACTCGACGGAGCAGAAGGACTAAGCGCCTGGCAAAAATATAGCTAATCCCGCTGCCTGAATCTTCGCTGAATCCTCCGCATTCAACGCGGCAATCAAACTGATCAACTCAGCGCGAACTTCATCCCCAACCTGATCAGCTGCACTGGGGTCCAACACAAGCGCGAAGACTTGCAACAGGCGGTCAATGAAGGGATGAAGAGAGCTGGTCGAATTTCGGAACAAGAAGAAGATGGCGCGGAAGACGGGTCTATTTTCGAGGTAATCATTCTTGAGAGGAAGTCCGCCAATGAACACTGGCAGAACTTGGTCAAGAGGTAGAGCTGCGGCGTTTCGTAGGATCAGTCTTGCAACTGCACCGGCAGCATTATCCTTCGCATTCAATCGCGCTGCGTTCGAGTCGCCGGTGACCTCGAACAGGGGTCGTAATGCGCTGAGAATCTTGGGGTATTGCGGTGACAGGTCGACTTGACTGTGCTCCACGAGGAGGCCGGTGGCAAACGCAGCGTTACTGAGAACCTCAGCTTCACCGTCGGTGAACGCGCGGGAGAAGAGTTCGAGCAATTTCTCCGTGTGGGGAGTGATCGCGCCCTTCATGCCACCGATAATCTCGGCAATGCACCCAATAGCGGATGAACGATCGCTAAGAGAGCGGCTCTTTTTCTACAAGAGCAACACGTCTTAGCATAGAACGATGGAATATAGGTGAAAATCACTGACGTAGTATTTAGAGATGAGACTAAAGAACTTCTCGAAGGCGGGGGAGAAATCGGCGCCCAAAACGTTCGCGAGAGCCGCAACAACATCCCCAGCAGACGAAACAAGAACAGAGTCATACTCCGCTTGATCTTCCGGTGCCTCTTCGCTCTCATCTTGATCAGGATCCTGTTGGCAGAATGCCTTCTGCTCGAGAACCTGTACGGCGATATTGGAAATGGATTCAAGATCTGGCATGGCGTAAGATTCAATGAAGGAAATTCCGCCAGGACGAACTTACGATTCTCAACGAACGCGGGCCCGATCTTGTTGATAGTCTCAGACAAGCTCACACAGAGCGTTGAAACGACACCCCTACGAAACGAGAAGTAGGTTAGAACTGTAACAAGAGGGTCGAATGAAGTAGAAAATCAGAAGAAACAAATGGAAGTTTGTCACACGCGCAAATAGCATTCGAAGTGAGCTGAGATAAATATCATCACAGAAGATAATCGAAAAAATCGTCAAAATAGAAATATTCACTCAACTTGTTATCTTCACTTTCGTACATATCCAACAGAGGGGGCAAAACATGATCGATGAGCTCCTTGACTGTTGAGCTGAGAGGTGTGGCCTATATGCAAACCATTAAGCAAAGTCCTTGACAACACGAGCATTGAAAGGCTTACAACAACTGCACCCGGTTCCCAATCAGCGGGCTCACTCAAGTCGTAGAACGTTCGAACAACCTCCAATAAGGATTCAGTCGCAGCTTTCCGAATGCCTTCGTAATAGTGTGGGAGGAGTGAAACCAATTCCAGCGTGCAAGGTTCGACGTAAGGGAAGAAATGGGACTTGGTAGCGGCAAAGAGAGTGCCAATAGTATCCGCTGCTATTTCCTTCTCAACGGCAATGGCACTGTTAACGTCCATCACCTTGTCAAGGTCGATATCTTCAAGTTCGATGGAAGTGTCGCCATTATCATCAGTGATCGGAATAGCACTAGATGGAGAGGAGCCAGAGTTGAATGCAGATGAGGCCTCTGCAATGGACACTAGATGAAGATGATTAACCCATTGCAGAAATCGAGATGCGACATAAACTTACGGCTCAAGCCCTCTTCGCCATGCTCAAGTTGCTTGCAACTGGCCAAAAGGGGCGGTACAACTTCGGGGAGATACACAGCGAAATCCTCTCCGAACACGCGCGCCATCACACCAAAGAACAGGAAACTACACTCCCGGAGTCGTGCACTACCCGTCTCAATACCAGCAAATGCATGCTTCATCATCTCAGGGAAATACGGACGGAAAACATCCTTTCCAACGGCTTCAGCAAAGGTACCGATAGCGTCCATGGTAATTCCGCGAAGTTCGACTGCTTCACCCTCGCCAGTCAAGCCGAGGAAATGTTGAAGGGCAGTCATGGTAGGCTGGAAGTAAGGGAAAAACTGGTCTTTCGATGCATGGGCGGCGCTACCGATAGCACCTGTGACGACGGCCTTGACCGACAAGGGAGCGGTTTGGAGAAGGCCGGCAAGGCGTTCCATGATGAGATGAAGATACTGATCAATAACGTCGTGCATAATCTCGAGGAGAGCATCAAGGGCGGTGCATGCGGACCGTTGGGTTGCTTCGTCGTTGATCAAGGTCATGATGCCCTGTAGAAGTGTAGTGAGGACAGCCGAGGGACAAGGTAGAGAAAATACGTACTGGGACAAGGACGGCGTGTTTGGAGACGCAATCCTCCTCTAACCACTCGCACAAGCAGCTAACAGCCACACATGTGGCCTTCCGCACACCAGCATCTTGGTCCATAAGGCCGGCCTCAATGATGGGCCAGACTTCATGCATCAATGGGGTCATAAATTCGCTGCACCCTTCAACCGAGACACCCAATGCAAGCATGGCACCTCGTCTTTGTGGTGCATTCGGAGAAGAGAAATATTGCTGAATCAAAGCACGAAGTGCGGGGAAGACCTGTGTAGGAGGTAGGCTCGTGGCTAGCCCGTCGATAATGCGAAGAGCAGACTAGGAAAACAGTCAATTATCAGGAGTGAGGATACACGCCCAAATGCTTACGCGAGAGGGCGCGTCGTCGTCAAGATCCTCTGGTTCCTCTTCAGTTGTGATGGGCATCAGGCCCTCTAGGATATGCGGTGCCAGAGCATGAGACTGGACTTTAGATTTTTTACTGAACAACGATGAAAACGATGGACACCGGCTGAGGTAAGAACTGCTTACTATTGAACTGTCCAATTGAGGGCGTTGAGGGCGAGGACGCGGAGTTCATTGTCAAAACCGACATTAGCACCACATCGAAGGAGGAAATCAACGAGCTCTGGGATGTGCTTGCTGAGGATGGGAACTTCCTGTGGTTGAGGGTCAGGGCTCGTATGACCCTGAGATAAGATCAGATTTGACGTACGAGAATGAGAAGGGTCTCCAAAACATCAAAAAGCTGCCGTGCGCCGGTTTCATTTCCACCCTCGACACATTGCCCGATGACTAGAATCATGGGCGGTAGAAGTGCTTGGAAGGATTTCTAGATGCGACATGACTGACAAGAAACGATAGTTTGAGAAGGATGCTCACGATATCATTTTTATCGTCTGCATCAATATATTGCGCGATAACACCGAGAGCTCTGTGGGTTCAATTAGTAGCTTTCTGGGCGATGAGCGTGCCATACTGACCTAACTGTCGTAATGCGGACCTCGAGGCTTTCTGGGTCAGCGAGAAGACCACCGAATAGTGTAAATAGGTCAGCAAGGTGTTCTTGAAAGCCTTCTACAATAGATTCGAGGACGGTAAAGAGTATGTAGATTCCGACTTCTCTATGTAGCACCTGTGGCGATACGCAAGTCTGGCGAAGGAATGGGAGGAGTTGATTCCAGGTACCAGCAGAGACTTCAATTGTCGCAATGGCAGCGATGACCCTGGCCGCAGAATGTCGCACCAAATTGCTAATGGGCTTATCAAGATCATGGAAAAGGAGAGACGGATTAACACTGCGTACTCGGTTTCGATGAGAATAAATTCTGGCAGCTTGGCTTTTATTTGTTCCCGGTCATCTTGAGGAAGCTGAAGCCAGAGGGCACCACTCTTTTGGCTCACGCGCTTTCGCATCTCGACTGCAGCGAGTTGGCGGACCTGCCAGGCTAGATATTAGCGTGCCGGGGAACGGATTTCATGGGGACATACAGCCTGTTGAGGGGAGCTGGCCAAGATGTTGGCAAGACCAGAAATGCATCCCGGATTTTTGTAGTACTCTTTATTGAGTTGGGCAGTAGCCTGGAGATTTATAGCGACAAAGATGACTCTGATCAATAGAAGGGCCAAAAAGACGCGAGATACACGTACTGCCTTGACTTGATTTGTGTCGTTTGACGTCGTCTGGAGGAGCAGATTGTGCAAGACCTCGACGTACTGGGGCTGATCGAGGGGGGGAGGACGATAAACAAGATGACTAGATCGACGACGATCCCCGACTTACATCCATCGCAGCACGGCTTATAACGGGAGAGACTGGAGAGGACGAGGGTGGCGGGAGGAAGGAGGTGATGAGATTTGGGCGAGCAGGCCTCAAATTTTTTGTGTCGGAGTTGGCCGACTTTATAGATTTCCGAAAACGGGAGCAGCAGATAGCCCAGTAAGGATATCGCTGCGATCATATGGCATCAGCACACACCCATTGCTGCCTCAATCCAGTCCAGTCCAGTCGCCCAGAAGTCCCATCAGCCAAAGGTTATCGCTATCGCATCGTCTCGATGACGTTGTTCCGTTTTCGATAATTATCTTCCGGACCCTGACCTTATTCCGATGCAGGGTTGAGTCGTTTGTTCGACTTTCATGAAACTTTAAATGGATCCTCGAGCAAGACCCTCCCACCGTCATGTTGGAACGGTGTCTACACCTCTTTGCATGCCGCAAAACGTACGTGTTCTATGCGCTGCACGCACTTAGGCCCTCCTGCGCGCGGTCCCGGTCTTGATCTCCGACCAGCCTACGGTGTTCACGTGGACCGGACCCTTGTTATGGATACTGGCAGTGCGCCTCGTGTCCCCGAAGAATTGACAGGGAGTATATAAGCCTGACCACAGAAGTTCGTTACGACGTGTCTTCGTTCTGTATCATAACCTGTATCGGTAACGCTTCTCTCTTGCCTCAATGCCATCCTCGTCGTCTACCTCTTCATCACCCCTGGCCTCACCCACCTCTTCCTCGAGCGACCACACCTCGGCTCGTGAGGCACCCCGCAATAAGGTTTCGGGGCCACGAAAATTGATGTCCGTGTCTTTTCATCGATGTGCCACACCTTAGCACTGACCGTGGCTATTTTTCTGCAGAAGACAACATCCACGGCGCCCTCGTGAACCTGTGGACGGATCAGGATCACCCTCCTTCAAAAGACGCATCGTGCTCGCCTGGAAGGCCCTCAACCAGCCCTCGCATCCTCGCGACTCGCGTCGTTATTCCTACATGCCGCCCGGTTTTTCTCGTGTTGGAGAATTGCGAAAAGATGCGCCACTACCCCCGCTCCCCCAATTGCCTGAATCTTTTGTCGTTTTGGGTTCGCCACCATGATTATGATCCGCCATACTCCATTGACTATAACCTTCTTGTGACCAGCCACTTGTTGTACTTACTAGCTATTTATTTTCGCGCATACGGGTCTGGCTTATGTGTATCTAACTCCGCTATTTTGTCTCTTGACCACTATCTATATTACCGGCTCAACCACACTTTCACCTTTCATCTCAATGAGCGGACCCTCAAAACCAATACCTATCCCAAAGCCCAAGACCAAAGTTGCCAATGGGGACCTCGCCGTTTTCCTTTCTCGGGTCAGGCGTAATTCCGCACCAAGCTTCCATCGACCCCGCCGTTCTATTTCGGAACAGTTTGACTTTGCTCAAGAACCAGGAGCTGCAGAAGTTGCCGCCCTTTGTGCGGATATCAAACAAAACCCAGGGGCCTACGATGGCGTTCGAAAAGAGTTGATCGACCTCGCGAAGAAGGAAAAGAAAGTCGTGGATCAGGCCATCGAAGACCTCGAAGATTTGCAATATGAAGTGACACAGAGACAACACGAGAAAAAGACTCATGCAACCGCCAAAGAAATTGCTTGGCTTGAAAGGGATCTGGAGGAGACGCACAAAGCTTTCCGTAAGATACAGCCTTTCTTCGTTTCCTGTTTCAGGAGTGTTCTGGCTAAGCCGCCATGACCATAGTCGATGCAATACGGCCACACAAGAATTCTTGAGGGCTTTAGCTGGCAAGCTTCGGGGAGGGGCTATCATGAATGTACTTGTAGTTTTTGAATGACGTCGACCTTGATTCCGGATTTATCTCTTGGCGGCCCTGTCCCCTTGGATGCCAGCAGAGGTTTGCAATGCATGGCGAGATGGCCGAGTGGTCTAAGGCGCCAGACTAAGGACCAGGATGCACAGGCATCCACTCATATCTGGTCCTCCGGGGCGTGGGTTCGAATCCCACTCTCGTCACACTCTTTTTGTGTTTTTGTCCTCCAAGGAGGCAGTCCGTAAGGTCGTTGGCTTCGGAATTCAACAAGACCAAATACCACTTCGCGTGTCTGGCCGACGTCCGCTTTCGAGTTCCCGTTCTTCGCTCGACCAGCTGCAATGACAGCTCCCAGTGGTCTGTCTTCGGCACTGCGCATAACAGCGCGCTACTCTCTTTCTAGACCAGGAGGTTCCACGCTTCCCGTTCGTGGGATATTCACAAAGTCAACAGCACCACCTCCGTCACCGCTTCGCACAGGTTTATATGCAACAATACTTGCTGTCTCTACGGGACTTTTTGCTGTCTACTATTTTGACTCTCGCTCTGCACTTCATCGGTATTTCCTCACACCCGCGTTGAGGTATACTCTAAGCCCGGAGAATGGACATAAGGTTGCCGTTAAAGTTCTCAGAAGTGGACTGGGTCCTAGGGATCCGGTGACAGATGATGCGAGGTTGACGGCGGAGGTGAGTTAGAGTCATTGTTAACTAGGGTTTGTATAGGGTGGACTGATGAAGATGAATGCATCGGTAGTTGTGGGGAGAGGAAATTTCCAATCCGGTTGGATTGGCGGCTGGATTTGATAAGAATGGGGAAGCTATAGACGGTCAGTAGTCTCTTTGTTGTAGTGCATATGTTGTACTGTACTGAATATCATGATACTCAAAAGGGTTATTCGATCTCGGTTTTAGTTGGGTTGAAATTGGGAGTGTAACACCGAAACCTCAGGTGTGTCTCTCTGACAGCGCACGATGCTTATCTTTCCGTTCTCCTCGGTTATACTAATGGTATTGTATTCTATAGGCAGGCAACCCCCAACCACGAGTATTCCACCTTCCCGAAGACGCAGGCCTCATCAATCGTTACGGATTTCCGTCCGAGGGACAAGCATCCGTCCTATCCCGGCTGCGCTCTAGAATACCCTCATTTCTCCTCCCCAGTACATCAACAACTTCCGAATCACCTTCAACACATTCACCGCAGCACGCATCACTACGGAGTGGTGCTCTACTTGCTGTTAATTTAGGCAAAAACAAAACGTCATCGGCTGAGTCGATAGACGACTTTTTGAGCGGTGTGAAAACTTTTGGGCCCTATGCAGACGTGTTGGTCGTTAATGTGTCCAGTCCGAACACGCCTGGATTGAGGTAGGCGTGTTCTGATCACTCCACCGCCATTTGGGCTCATATCCTCGCGTTTCGTGCGTCATAGGGGACTGCAAAATCGACAAGCTCTTGAAGACCTCTTAAGTGGGGTTATTAAAGCCCGAAATGACCTCCCACTACCTCGACTGACACATGCCAAACCCAAAATCCTCGTCAAGCTCGCGCCTGACCTCGACACGATCCAACTAGAAGAAATCGCAGAAGTGATTCGAACTAGTGGGATTGATGGCGTGATTATCAGCAACACCACGGTGCAAAGACCCAGTGGGTTGATCAATCGTAAATTTCCTCATGTTTCATGTCCTCAAGTATCTGACTTATACTTGATTGCAGCTAATAAATCCGAACAAGGCGGATTTTCCGGTCCCCTTCTGAAACCTCTCTCCATCTCCGCTTTACGTACCCTCCGCACACACCTCCCTTCCTCAATTCCAATCATCGGCTGTGGTGGAATTTCATCAGGTCAAGATGCACTTGAATTTGCACGAGCAGGTGCCGCCATGGTTCAAATGTACACACACTTCGGTTATGGCGGTGCTGGTGCATGTAGAAGAGTTAAAGATGAGATCGAGGTGGAATTGAAGAAGGAGGGTAAGACATGGAAGGATGTTGTTAATGAGGCTACAGAGAAGTTGGCTTGGAAGGAACCAAAGAAGGAGAAGGGGACGGTAGAGTTGTTGATCGAGGAAGCGTTGCAGTTGAATGATTTGTTGGATAAGTTGGGTGAAAAGATTGATTTAGGTGCTGGTGCGACTCGAGGTAATGCACCAGCGCAAGAAGAGGCACATAAATCTGCTTCTTCTGTGGGTGAATCAGCCTCAGTTGCTGTTACAGTGCCTCAGTCTGCTACTGCGTAGGAGCTGCATACTTCTGCCTGTTCTTCGCAACCGTAGAGATATTTAATACAGTAGATTTTACAAGGGTCCAACTAGGAAGCGGAGTCTCCGCCCACTATACAAGCGTGCGCTAGGTATACATTAGAGCGAGGGCAGAGTTGATTGTGTTGTCGCAGAATTTCATCATGTGAGGTAACTCCAACCATCAGTGCGATACCAAATTTCCTGGCCTCGAAGCTACTCCTGCGAATATGGGTCGAGGTGGTATTCTCCGCTCTCCAATCATCCAGCGAGGCAATATTGGTCCAATGCATAGTACAAAGATTCATACAGTGCCTCAACAGTTTTCGCACACAGGCCAAAAGTCTATTAGACAGAATAAGTCAATCTGCATCGGAAGCAGCTGGGAAATTTGGGACTGCTCACGACATCCTCTTCAGCATGAGCCATGAAATCCAAGCGTTCTCGCAAAGTCTGCGCGTCCATTATCAACTACACGAGGGAGAGCATAAGTACCCCGACGAGGAAGATCACAAAAGGAACAATAGGACGAACCATTTGCCAAATGTTTTGAATAGCACCTAACCTGGGTACTATCCCGTTGAATGCACGATCAAGTTTGGCCATCCTTGCGGCAACGGCTTCCATATCAGAGAGACGGGCAGCGACGGTCATTTCGACGTGTTTCAACTTTGTTAAGTCACTCTGCTTTTCTGCTGAAGATTATCAGCAAGCTTTTTGGAAGACGGGAGGCATATATCAGCTCTTGTTACCTTTGTCCACTTTTCCCTGGCTGTGAGCGGCCTTCACCGACACGCCCAGGGCTCCGATCCCGACTACCTTTTGTTGATGGGCTTGAATGGATGGAAGCCGAGTAGGTTGGAAGGAACTTACGAATGCGCCGACAACGACTAGTGGAGAGAGCGCTTTCAAGGCCTTTATAGCAGCGAAAGACGGCCCAAGGCCAGTCCTAGGTACCGACTTGAAATGTCTGAGCAGATACGCAAACTATAGGTGCAGACCCAGCTCTAGATATCGTCCATACTACGAGAATGTCATGCCACTCACGAGTCCGTCTGTCCTGCAAGACAAAGGTGTCAGTTCCACTTTTTTAAATGCGTGTAGGATCACCAAACTGTTGTAATTCCCCCTCAAGCTGGGAAATTTGCGCATCGATTCTAACCTTTGATGCTCGAACCTGTTCTGTCTTCCCAAATACATTCTCATGGAGTCTTATTCTAAAACTCTCGACTTGGTCTCGGAGAGTTGCAAAACCATTCTTGTGTGCGAGTCCCTCCCTCTCAAATTGTTCTACACTCTTATGGTCAATGGTCCAGTGAGTGCAGGGTAGTTTAGATCATCAAAGAAGCAGTACCTTGATATAACCATCCAGTGCCAGTTGCTGTGTTTCTCTCGCATACTTATTGTCAAGAATAGGTATTATAACTTGAAGGAGTGCTAGAATGCACGAGGACAAAGAAATCAGGTCCGCCGGGCTGAATTGCAGGGAGAGGGCGTACTTCCAATACTCCCTTTAACCTGGTTCGCCGACGTCCGTGAATAATCTATCAGGATCGTAAATTTCTATGAACAGGGCAGCCTGGTCAGAAACATAAGACGAAGAGGATCGACATTTACCTTGTGCAATCTTTTCCACTTCGGCGCAAACAACCTGACCTTTCCTTCCTTGTCCAGTACAACACCCTTCTCGTCGATTTGTTCCAACTGTTTTTGAATGATCCCGAAACAGCGTTCGATCTTCAGAACCGTATGACGAAGTTTCTCAACCTCTTCTTTGATACTTTTACGCGTGTCTTCAGATTTAAAGTGATTGTTAAACGAGTTGAGGAATGTGATGAACTGTCTATTCATCTCGGGCGCGTGCTCCGTGTTTGGGCGGTTTCCTGCGGGGCTTATGCAGACAGGCAGACAGGTGATAGGAGAGAACAAACTTGAGGTTGCTGTAAGCCACGGGGTCAACCCCACAACGGTCTACACGTGTGGTTTGAGATAAATGCAGTAATGGGCGCTTCGATGCAGGGTAGGGCCTGGAAGTCCCATGATGATCGATGACGTGCTGCAGGTTGGTCCAACGTCGTGGATGTGATATTGGTATTGGATCAGACAGGAAGACAACCAAAACACTGCGCACTATATGCCCGAGTCGATTGTACAACGGAACGCGAAAGCCATGCGTCACGGATACAACCACGACGCTATCACCACTAGGGGGTCACATTCGACGTGCTGTTCAGTCAAACAGCAAGACAATATTGATCGAGAGCATAGTACAACGATCCATATATGGCCTGAACAGTCTTTGCATACAATATGAAGCCCTTCAGAAGCACGCGGACCCAATCAGAGTCCATTCGTACGGAGTCCGAAGAAGTTCTCACCTTCGTATGGCCAGCTAATGGCATGGATAATAACCGCTCTCGTAAGGTCTGAGCATCGGTGATAAGCTAAAAAGGAAGGTAAGTCTTACGTTGTGAAGAAAATGGGAAACTGAGACTGACCATACGCCAGATACTTTGAATTGCATGCAAGCGAGGTGTTATATCATTGAATGTATGATCGAGGTTCTTCAAGTCCGCGACTGTAGCTTGAAGATTGCTAATGCGTTGTCCGACTCCTTCACTGAGTACCTTCAGTTTGGAAACTTCCACTTCTCTGCCTCGAGTTTATGTTCAGAGAAGTTCGTAGAATGTAGATGAAGAAGTACCTTTGCTGTCTTCTTGAGATTGCGGGAACATAGAAGAGGATGCAGTAAGAGCACCAATTCCCAAGACCTTTAAAACATGTCAGCTATAAGTTCGGGTTTCTTGAAAAATGACAAACGATAACACCAACAACGACGAGGGGTGCAAGTGCTCTCAGGCCCTCGAGGGCAGTGACAGGTACGCGGGGATTTTGGCTAGTTGGAAACAATGTAGTGGATAGTGGTACGTTGGTACTCGCCGCGAAAGTGAAGAGCTGCCAGAAGCGAGAAAACTAGATGAAGGAATCATGATATCTTAGGATCGATGAGAACTTCGCATACATACCAAACCATCTGTTCTAGATACCAAAATCAGTAAAACGCAAATTACACACGAAAAACAAGGAAACTAACACTTTCAACTTTGCCTCAAGATGAGCAATCTCTGCATCAATCTTCGCTTTCGCTATGACGGCCTCTTTGGTTCTTCGGGTGGCTGCCTTGTAAAGGTCCGTTCTAAAATTCTCAATTTGGTCCCGAAAAGTCGAAAAGTCATTATCTTGGTCTTGTCCCTCGTTTTCAAAGCGTTCCAAGGTCTAGAAAGTACAATTATCCGCCGTCAGCCATTGTAGAGAAGACAGCAGGGGACCGGCGTTACCTTGATATAACCTAGAAGTGAAGCCTCCTGGGCTTCTCTTGGGTAGTTCTCGTCGAGGACAGGGATTACGGCGTGAAGAAGGGCTAAAGAAGGTCTACCCGTTGAGTTCGCGAAGCCGAATCAAAAGTTGGACTAACTGCCAATGCATCCCTTCACTCGATTAGCCACCACGCGTGAGGTATTCATGAGACTCGTGAACTTCTGCAGTGACCCCAAATACCATCAGCACACGAGCAGACAGGCAGAGCGTTACAAATAAGAACTCACCCGGTGCAACTTCTTCCACCTCGGCGCATACAACTTAACCTGACCATCCTGATCAACAATCACCGCCTTCTTATCAATCTTGTCCACCTGTCGTTGGATAGTCGCGAAGTTTCTATTCAGCTGCAACAAAGTTTGTCCTAGCTTTTCCACCTCGTCTTTGATGCGCATACGGGTTTCCTCCGACTTGATATTGATATTGAAGGAATCGTAGAAAACGGTGGATCCCCCTGAGGAGCCGTCCAACTGGATGTCCATATCTCGTGTTGAGGTTGTCGAAAAGAAGCGCTCAGAGCTAGTGTTAGCCGTGAGGTCATTATTACCTGAAGTTCACGTGTTGAGCACCAAACCCCTGCAAGCGCGCTGCCTGTGCAGCAGTACCAGCGTACAACCTATCAAAGATACTTGTTAGTTTTGACCGACGCAAGACAAATCTAAACCGACCTGCAAGATAGCTACGATATTCGAAAGTGGGGAGAAGGCGAATGCATACCAAATCAAGCCAAAAACACGAGAAAAATTAGAAAACAACATGATAGTGTATATTCCGGATAAGTCCAAACAACAATGCAGAGCGTGACAGGGTGTACTTGAGTAATAGCTGTACAGGGGGTAGTATGATCAGTATGCAAGAAAACGGCGGGATAATGCACATGTAGTGGGATAGTGAATGATATGCGGATAGACATGAAAAAAAATAGCCAATAGCAAGTGTGGGGGGTGTCGCAATAACAAGAGCAAGAAGAAAAAAGTGAAATACAAATTCGGTTTTGGAGCCGGCCAGAAACTCACTCCTCCCCAAACTCATCATCTCCAAAGTCAGATGCCGACCCGAAGTCCAGCATCTGGACTGCACCGCACTGTAACGCCACCAATCCTTCTTCCTCGGAATCGTCTCCACCTCGAGATGACCCTTCGCTTTCAGGCTCTGCGACGTAGTCTGGACTCAGAAAGTCTAAACAGCCGACTGAGCAACCTCTCCATTTGACAGGGACCATGACCGACCCCACGGGTTGTCCTGCAATTTTGTCCTCCCACGTGAATCGTTCTTCTACATGCCTCGAGAAGACACCTGAACCAGAGGGATGAACATCTGTTTGGGTATTATCTCGGGGGATGTGGTTATGGATGGGACCAAGACACCACAAGTTCAAGTGTCGAGGTGATGGACATACACCAACACCAGTAATAAGCTCGTTATCCTTGTCATCAAGCTTCTTCACCTCGGCAAAGTTATTCAGAGTCTGGAGGATATGGGTGGGTATGAATGGGTTTTCGGGAATAGGTAATTCGTAATATTTGCGAAGGAGGGATTCTTGACGGACATGTCGGATGTATTGGCGTAAAGATGGTTGCGGAGGAAGCCAGCCATCTGGTGGGGAGAAAAGTCGACGGAGACATATTTCGCTCATTGGGATCATGCCAGCGAGGTGGGTTGTGTCGGAGAGTGGTCGTAATGTGCGTGAAACTGTAGTGGGAGGCTCCAAGAAGGGATTTCCACTCAGTTGCAGTGATGTCAAGGACATCGCGAGCATCTCAGCAGGTAAATATTGTAATTTATTAATGGCGATGTTCAACGTGTGGAGATTCGACAGGTTGACGATCTCGGGTGGGATACATGTCAAGCGATTTGAACCTAAAATTCATTAGCGCGGGAGGTAGTCAAAATTGCAACAACTTACGAAGGCTGAGAAAAGTCAATTTCTGGAGGTCCATCAACCCAAGTGGGATGCGAGTGATTTGGTTCGTAGGCAGAAACAGGCGAATCTCTTCGCGAGGCAAGCCTATGAGTGTCACGCCACTTGTTGTCCTTGCACGGTCAACAGGCGCACGAGAAAGGAGCGCACCTTTCCCAGCAGGAGCGGTGGCGACGCGGCTGAACAGACGGCCTCCTGGTGGCGCCTGGGACCGTGGAGGTGAAGTGAAGTGACTGGGATTATTGCTCATTTCGCAAACAGCAGGAGGGACGTAGAACTTCTTCAGATCGTCAATAAAACGTGAAGGGATGTGTGTGAGGTTCATGTCCCTTGAAATGGGTTAAGGACATAATTTCTCCAGTTTTCGGGGAAACTTACCCAAGTTGAATGTTACCATCCACATTATCGATAACGTCCGTGCTTGCTTGATCCCAGATTGCAGCTTCTATCTGGGCCGGTGTTAAAGTAGGGCTCGTGCATTGACTCGACGAAGGTAGTGACTCCAGGTCAATGCTCGGAATTGAAATTTCCAGGTCAAATATGTCACACGATTCAGCATATCGCGCCCGTTTCGACTTCGACGGTGAGTCCAATACTAGAATCGGTGGATCAGAGGGTTTCTTTTCATATTTCGGCGGACAACGATTGGCTTTTGCAGAAGCAGCAAATGGGTGGGGTAAACCCCCGGAAGATATAGGTGTATCGTGGTCGATAGGTCCAAAATCTGGAGAAGATGGCGGCGAAGAATCTAAGCGTGCAGGTGATGATGGAGGAGATGATGGAGGAGTGCGTGATAGCCTGGCAGAGAACATGGAAGGGAGAAAAAGAAAGCCTCAGCATCCGCCACGGATTTGCAACCTTCGGGGTCATGTGACCTAACGCGTGCTTCGACGCGTCGCGCTTAATTTTTTTTTTCTTGAAAAAAAACTCGCACAGTGCCAGCAAGTTACAGCGGACATCCAACAGATATACTTTGCCCTTTATCTAGTATCTACGGTTTCGTAAACGACATCTATTTCAGGGACCCACAACCGAAAGCGAGCCCAAACACGGAACACCGCCACAGCTGATAGCGGAATAAACCAAACTCGTGGATGTACGGAAGCAATCTTGGTTCACACTTCCTTTACGTCGGACACGTCGGATGATACCTGGCTCTGTGCGTTGACTGCGCTCAGGTACGTATCTACAAGAATGCGGGACACATCAACATCGACGAATTGCAACAGAAATAGGAAAGACTTACTCCAGAACAAACTCACGACACTAACGACGACAAATCGGAGATGAGGAGGCACCAGTGCGAAGTTGACTATTTGTGTGGGTATGAAGACGCCCCTGTCGATGCACGATTATAAGATTAGTTCCTTGAGAGAGAACTTGCAAACACTCACCAATTTCGTATCAGTGTAGGGACATAATTCTGCGCCATATGAACACAACATCCCATTTGATAACAATGATATGGTACTTACATCCTTTATTCTGGCCGGGGCTTCGTGGGGCTTCCCCTCTAGCGTACTCATTGCACCAAAGAAGAATGCGACAGCAACTGTAAGGCAATGTATGATCAATAACTTCGTCATGGTATATGGCAGAAAACGAACCAGGAGTTAAAAGCGCTTGGTCCAGCCAGACCTACGGAGCTTCAGTTCAAGAGCATATCTGCGAGATGAAAAACTATTACTCGGTATATGACCGCTTTCGTTGGAGTTGCGAACTGAATTCTATTCAGGAGGGTATACCATGACGAGATAGCTGGTCCAAAAAGGGCGCCTATATTATGATAATGAGAAGGTGTGTGAACTGTAGCCAGAGCGAAGAACGTACCACCATAAAAGCTCAACCGGGCCGTTCTAACAAACTATTGCAACAACCACCAAAACGAAGGAGGATAACAATTGTCGATTCAACCCGGTAAATCCCACAGATACGAGCAGACCATAGCAAAGAAAAACCACCAGAAGCGTTAACACACTTCCTCGAAGAAATTTGCCACGGGACGGACCTACATCGTGTTTCTTTCCTTTCTTCTCAATAGCTTGCTGTGCGATGACATCCCCAGTCCCAAACAGGACCATAGCAGTCACAGAAGACGAGAGCATTGGCCGACGTATCAGAAAAGCGCTGAAGGGGACGCTCCATATCAAGGGCCTGTATACTTTTCTCAAGAAATGAATGAACGTACTTGTATGCGCGAAATATAGAGGCCATCTTGCTAAGGTACCGACCTCGAGCTCGAAAGAACTGTCGTGGTGGGAGCGCAGTTGCCCACGACCAGAAATTCACCGGAGTCGGAGATCGGGAGTTGTCCACCACACGAAGTCACCGCATAGACCACCTAGAACCTCTGAGCCCAGAAAGAATGTTACGACGATGGAAAGCAGGTTTGATTAATTAGTGGTGGCTGGTAAATTATCCAACAAAGATGGTTTGCGTGGTAACAACGAAGTAATCTTCTCTCCTCTCGCCCGCTTCGCTTGCCATTCAGCAGCCTGTTCCAACACCAGTTTCTCCCTCTTCTCCCTTCGTTCGGCCACCAGCCTGAGAATATGCGACCGTTTTGTTGCCATAGGCTCGTTGAACGACCACCCCTTCGCTTGACCCTTTGTAAGTCTCAATAACTCGTACTTCTGCTGGTTCCTGGTCGCCTGGATTTGGAAATTATCCTCAATCCATTTCTCTCTCTCCACCCGTTGCTTGGACTCCATATCCTCCAGACGGTGTGGGTAGTAGAATGGCTCAACCAACCCGACCACGGCGCGTTTGTATGTCTTGAATGCCTTGCGTTGACCGCGCAAACGAGTGAATACGGGTGAGATGTAGTTGTCCGTTCGGATGTACGTCGTTTCGACACCGTAGATAGTGAGAAGGTAGGACCGTATATCTGTTTTCGTGATGGACTTGGGAATACGGAATGTCGCTTCGTAGGGGTTATACGGTTGTCCTGGGGGTGTATTATTCCGTACCAAACGGAAGATGATGTTTGGTAGGTAAACCCGTCGACCAAGAACCTCTGTCTCATCCGCTTCCCCATCTCGTTTCACGGTTCGTACACCACGAATACGAGTTCGTCGTCTGTTCACCTTCTCCAACCACTGTTCTTCCGACAGCTCAACACCGTCCACTGCCGGTATCCGGCCGAGTGCTTTGAGTCGTTGGTACCGAGCACTTTCGGATGGTGTGAGTCCTAGTGGTGTAGCGTCGGTCCCCTTCTGCTCTAGAGCAGCTAAATCCGCCTTTCCGAGCTTTTTTTGCCGACGAATTCGAACGGCCATAGGCGTAGAGGCCGTCCGGGCAGCTAACGCTGCATGTGGGAGAGTAGGCGGCTTTGTCGCATAGAAACGACAAAAAGTACGCGACAATGCCTGCATTTGCGACTGCAGGACGAGAGCGGAAGAGCCAACAAAACTTTTAGCGCGAAGCCCTTACGGTTTCCAAATTAGGTTGACAGTCATAACCACGTGATGGTGGCGTGTCATCACTTCTGCTGGTCTGGAAGACAGCTCGACATTCATTCGTTATCTGGTTTGCCTCCAACCTGCCTGTGCACCCTCTTTTCTTTCTCTGAAGGGCCTAGCCGGCTTTATCAAGGATAGAAGCCATCTCGCAAAAATGGCTTTATTCTCTTGTTGGAGGTTCTTCCGAGCATTACGCTCGATGTGCGCACCCATTACAACGGGTATCGGCTTCTCGTTTCTACTGACCTGGATATTTATCTTATATCAACCTTCATCTGGACCTGGGCTGGTCCAACGAGTGGGCTGGCAATCTTGGGACAGCATATCTCTTCCTCCTGAAGGTGGGAGTTCAGCGTCGGGCGGTGCATCGACAAATCCCAGCACGCCGGGTGGTGGGAACACGGACGTGGAGGTTCCATCTGGAGTGGATTGGTGGAATGTGACAAACTCTCAGGATAATAGCTTTGATTCAACAAGTTTGCCGTTAGACGTTTGGAATCCTGTGTTGCCGCATGATACTGGTTGTGCGTACCTTCCCGTTTTGTATCCTCTGTATCGTCTCTCAATTCAATTTCCTATTTTACGTAGTGTCAGAGATATCTCTGGCGAGATGTCTTGTGAACCCGGACATGATACTCGGAGACCCATGTGCACCGGACACTACACCTGAGCAGGATGCGATTAAAGGGAAATGGGTGCGAATACCCCGAGACCTCAATCTCGAAGGAGGTTATCTTTCTGGCTGGCTGGTATGTCCTGTGCCTCCTTATATACCCAGTTTCGCCTCACGGACACATCCAGTATCTCTACTATCGACGCACAAGACGACAAGACATAAATCTCATAACTGACCTCCGCCTACTACCCGAAAAAGAATCTCCCGAACCAATTAGTGACTGGAAGAAAGTCGACATGTCGCTCAGGTCGGGCATATTAGGGTCTCCACCTCTATTCCTCTGGTACAAGACCGGCAAAACCGCAGGGGATATGACGCCAGAGGAGAAAGCGAATATAATTACAGAGTTAGATCTTTTGTATGGGGAGGACGATCCTTGGTACGGATTTGAGAAGATGACACCCGCGACAATGCCAGAACACGGAAAAGTCCAAGCAACTTGGTTGACATTCCGTCGAGGTGTTAAAGGTGCGTAGTAATCTCAACTTGAAAGAGCAACACTCAATTGACCTGGTTTCAAGTCCCTCCACGCGCGCCGCCCCTCCACTTCTCACATTCCGGAAAATTCAAAATCCTTCAGGTCGCTGACTTGCACTTCTCCGTATCTCAAGGACGTTGTCGAGATACCGACTTAATCCCCTGCAAAAATTCGGACAACCTCACAACCACTCTTGTTAGGCAGATACTCGAGGCAGAGAAACCTGATTTGGTTATATTCACTGGTGATCAGCTTAATGGTCAAGGAACAACATGGGACGCTCGTTCTGTGCTTGCAAAGTTCGCCAAGTCGGTGATTAAGGCAAAGATACCGTGGGCAGCTGTGTTCGGGAATCATGATGATGAAGATGGGTATACAAGGGATACGCAACTTCAATGGTTGAAAAATTTGCCGTATAGTTTGGTTGAAAGGGGTCCGAAGGATTTGCATGGTGTTGGAAACTATGTGTTGAAGGTTTTGAGCGCCGATGCGTAGGTTTCTCGATTCTTTACGGAGATGTCCTTATTGACGAATTTTGTAAAGGTCCAAAACCCAACTATTGACGTTATATTTCCTGGACTCTGGGTCGTACTCGAAAGGCTTCCTAGATTGGTTTGGGATGTTCACGCCAACAGCGTACGATTACATACGGCAGGTATGTGCCTTTGCCTTGAGTCGCTAGCCGTCTGATTAAACGTGCCTAGGATCAAATCGACTGGTTCCTGCAAGAATCAGGTATTCCACCTCCATCCTCTTTTCTCAGAGACTAGGTTGACGAGTGATCATTTTAGCAAGAATTAAACCTATCGAGCGACCATTTACACCGGACACAGGCAAGGATTTAGGCGGTATTTGGAATAAGCGACAAGGCCCAGACCAGCTTCCTCCTGATCTGAACAGACTAGCCAAGCCCAACGCGATGATGTTCTTCCATATGCCATTGTCTGTATCCCTCTTTTTTGCTCACTTTTCCTTTAGCTGACGAAAAACTTAGACAAGAAGCTTATAACGACGCTGATCGTGACCCACGTACCGGAAAGCCTCTCGATGTAGGCCTTTCGGGATTGGAAACACCCGGGAATGCAAAGGAGAATGAAGGGATGTTTGAGAAGGGATTGTTGAAAGCTGAGGAGAATGATCATGTTGGAAGGGGACGTGCGCCAGAGGTGAAGGTTGTTGGGAATGGACATTGTCATTGTAGGCTTCCCTCTCGTGAGATGCACGGGACCATCATCTAACAGTTTTTTAGTGACGGAGAATTGTCGACGAGTAAAAGGTGTTTGGATGTGCTTTGGAGGTGGAGGGTGAGTGCCTGACTTTATTGTGATTTTTAGTGAGGTTGATGGGTTTTGTAGATCATATTCGGGTTATGGTAAACTCGGGTACGTTTTTAATGTTCCATGTCGTTGTTTACGAAGACTAATCTGTGTATCCTCAGTTTCGACCGTCGATTCAGAGTCTATGAGATTTCAGACTTTGGGGAGACGATCAAAACTTGGAAGAGAACGGAAAGGGACGAGGTCATTGATGAGATGATATTAACAGGACCTGGGTCAGCACCGTTGGAGCGGTAGTTCTTGGTCAATATTGGGTATTACTTTTGTAGCTTTAGGGGCATAATGTCATGGATTTGATAACTCGCTCATTCGACTTATAATTGCAGGGAGACTCGTGTATGATGACAACACTGGCGTGATGTTCACGCGGACCCTTCTAGAAGTCAGAGGTACTCTGTATCCCGTTATGTCCACGTCCGACGCCCCTCAAGGCTTATTCCCTATCACACCATAGCATACCATCGATCTCAGTCATCTAGATTCCATGCTGCCCAAAGCCATTCTTCCAGCAACCAGCTCCGAAGGCGGCAATATCCCTCCTGTCGATAGGGCCTACACAGCACTTTTGATGACTGTTAGGTCGTTGATACAAGCATTGACGGATTGGTGCGAGAAGAAGGTGGATGAAGATTATGTCCTTGAGATCATGGATACCATTGAGGGTGAATATAAAGCTACGAAAGAGGCGCTTGATGTCTATGAGATCGATATGAGGTGAGTTGCCCAGGATATCGTATAATATCTTAATCTTTATATCATATTCTATGATTCCTATCCAATCTCATTTTTTGACTATGCTCCCCATTGCCATGCAAACGATTTCCGCTTCTCACTTTCGCAAACCCAGTGAATTCGATTCGATACCAACCTCACTTCGGAACGTGGTCGAGAAATGCGTTTACGAAACACAAGCACCCGGAACGTTGGAGATCTATCTCCCGAACGTGCAGGTATTGGTGCAGCAATTGATGATTGGATTGATGGATCGACAGGTAGTTTATAAAGGGATTTTAATCGAGGCTCCTGAGTTGGCTTGGGCAGCCGGTACAAAAGTTCAAACGAATTCATAGGATCATTCAACGATTTTTTTTTTCTATTTTTATCATGGCCAGATTGGCACAGATACGATGGCTGTAAGAACGAATGTCCACTTGAAACGACAGCCATCCAAAGGAGATCAATCATGTCGTCGAAATCACCACATCAGACCCAAGATGAACAATGAACAAGCCGGGTTGGAGGAAAATGACCAAGGGAACATACTGTAGGGAAGGTGAAGGGGACAAAAACCAAAGTCAATCCGTAACCAAAAAGCGACTAGTGTTTCTCTGCTGCGAAGGAGTGTTGTGCATCATTGTCGCCAAGCAGCTGATGGAATCAAAAGTGGGACCGTCCACGCTCAGATAGTCGAGGCTCGAACACGCCTTGGACTGTTCCACCTGGCATCCAAGCCCAGCAAACATATTGAAACGCGATCACAGCTAAAGGGCCCCGTCCTGAGCGGCTTGAAGATGGTTGGAGACCCGGGGGGAAAAGGCAGAACAAGACAAGAATTGATCCTTCCCGTCGGATGCCCGCATCTTCGTCCAGAATCGATGGAAAATCTTCATACCACTTGAGATGAAGGAAGGCCCAAACCAGAACACAGAATCCCGTGCCCAGTGTAGACCCTAGGGATGAACATAAGCCCGAAGATGAGCAGTTGCGACAAGATTGGTCGATTGAAGGACTTGAAGAAGTTTCGTGGCATGTGGATGGACTAAGGAAGAAGTGGGTGGCGGAGTAAAAGAGCGGGTGGTGCCTTGTACAGGAAGCTGACAACAAACGTGTTTTCCAGCAGCATCAACCACCTCGATATTTGGCTGCTGGCAGATATTTGTGCAGCCCAACCTGTTGAAAGTCCTAATCTATATTCGATCCCAAGGAAGGTGATCCAAGTAAGAGCCTCTGAGCCTGAGGTGACAATCCTGGACCCAAAGGCGATCGCACCCTCAAAAAGTCAGGTGACGCCTTGACGGCCGATGCCGAATTCCAAAGGAATTGTCCGCACCCCTTCTCTTGGACTTCTCACGGCACTCTCGCCTGCCTCACTGTACCGCATCCTCATAACATTCTCAATGACCGGGCATAACTCTTATATTACAACAAGATAGTATCCTATTTCCCTGGATCCATATGCATAACTTTTGACTTAGCATTTCACCCGTCCCAACTTGACTTCATCAGCAAATACTGGGAGTGCTACTTAGTTACTGTGGGCCATGGCAATGCCTGGCAGATCCGAGTCCGTGTGTTCCCTGCCTTCTCCAACTTAGGAAACTGCAAGGAGTTTATAGACAACAGCAATTGCTTTCTGGTTTCTCATGGAATAGAAATCTGGTTGCTGTTGCAAATGGCCAATGTATTGCATCTTGGGACCTTGCAACCCATCATGGTACCATAGTTGATTATTGTCTATTATTTGACATGTGAAGTGGGAATTTTGAAAGTAGATAACACTATGTAATTGGTATAAAGCATTTTGGTTAGCAATTCTAACTGTTATTTGGGTGTTGACTTGAAGCTGGCAGTGTGCAATGTCAATAGCAAGCAGAGGGAGTGCACATATCAGTGTGACATGTCTATCAATTCTCTGAAAGCAAATGTGACAAATATGCTGTCCAATAAATGTATTTGAATTGATTCTATCTTGAATTGATTTTAGATATCCTGTGTTGTTGTTATAGTCAATAATACTGATGTGAGACTTTGTTTGATATGTTGGAAGTCCTGCTGCATGACGAGCTGCACAATAGTATTGTACTCTAGTAACATTCCAGGTAGACATTAGGATTGCATCCAATATATCATGTACACTTGCATATCTTCCATTAATGAAAGTTGTAGGATGATGGTATTCCAGCAAACTTCTAAACAAATCACGTGCATGTGTCAGACTTTTTAAATTAGCAACCTGATGAAATTCCTGTGATAAAAGTATTAGATAACAATTATTGTATGCTTCAAAAATGTTTCCCCAATACTGTGGATTTTCTTGCCACAAATTATAAAAGATAGTGATAACCACATCATAAGCACAACTATTATTGTGCCATTGAACTCCAAGTAACTGGTGTGTGCTTGGGTTTATAGGTCCTGAATAAT